>BRDA01033621.1:0-34833 GCA_036984385.1 Crenuchus spilurus | reverse complement strand
CTTAAAATGATACATTCTCTCAGTTTAAACTTTTGATCTGTGATTTGTGTTCTATTCTGAATAGAATATTAGATGTTGGCACCTCCACATCATTGGATTCAGTTTTTATTCACAATTTGTTTAGTGTCCCAACGTTTTTGGAATCCGGTTTGTAGATAGATATTTTTTCATGAAAAAGTGTGCATACTAATAATATAGGTTTTTACTTTATTTATGTATTTCCACATGTCTACATTTACTTTTCTGCAAACGGTACGTTAATTGAGTGGGCGGTCCTAACCTCATTCTAAAAGCAGGATTGGTCAGTTTGGTGAACCAGACAGAAGCAATCAAACAACACTATCTTGTAATAACCAGAGTCGGCTAAGCTATTCTATTAACTCCGCAATGGAGTCGAGTGGGAGGCCACTAGCAGAACTGCTACGGGATATAGCTGACCAGTAAAATACAAAGAATACAGTATCTTTGAAAAAGGCATCCTTGCTGCTATTTGGTGTGTTGATACTGGTTTTGGAATGGTTTAAATATGTTGTACAAACTAGTGTTTACCATTGCACCATTGGGGTTATGTTGAAAATAATGCCTGTTCCGTCAGTTCTAGTTCTTCATGTTTTGTGAAAGAATGTTACTCAGTTCAATCGCAGAGAGGTTTGATTTTTCAAAGCAGCAAAAGAAAGACTCTGTTACAGACGTCTATTGTGAATTTACATTTGCCGGTAAAATGTAGAACGGATGTCCAAAGTTCACCTCCTCTGTCTCTGAGAGAAGGTGAAGTTGGCAGGTGACTTCTCGAAGACTGTCAGACACACTTACGTCAAAGTCCACATCAGTATCGAGGCTAATCTGAGCTAATTCATCCATAACTCTTTCTAAATGATAGAGAAGGTAGTCATTTGGTGCGTGGTTCTCACAATCTTAAATAATTTGATCTTAAATAATTTGATGATCTTAAATAATTAGCAATTTTCTTAAAGACATTTCATGGGTTGTAGCTAACTAGTTAAGTGCTAGAGAACAGTCACTGTAAGCCAAGGCATTACTAATAGAGAGGAAACTATCGGAACTCTTTAACCAACTGTGCTTTTAGAATGAGGTTAGGACCGCCCACTCAATTAACATAAGGTTTGAAGAAAAGTAAATGTAGACATTTGGAAATACATAAATAAATAAATGTAGACATGTGGAAATACATAAATAAAGTAAAAACATTTATTATCAGTATGCATGCTTTTTCATGAAAAAGTTTATATCTATTTATTTATTTATACATTTGTCATTTTGGTCCTCCACTTATTTATTTATTTATACTTTTGTCATTTTTGGTCCTCCATACAGAATAAAAGGCAAGGACTGTCACTGGAACATTTTCTATCATTGCCGTGGAATTCTGAAGTACTGTTATTATTAATTTACTGTAAAAGTATGGCTACTGTTGTACTGACTCCACTCTGTCTGTGATTCTAGACTTTTGCATTATTAAAAAAGTTAGAAAATATAGAAAAATACTCTTTTCTTCACTATTCAACTTTATGGACCATGTTGTACTTTGACAGGTTACATTGTTTGCACTTTGAGGGACAAAAAATTACTTGTGTTGAACTCTTTTCTGAGACTGATCAGATCTCAATTCTTGAACATTCTTGACTGACCAAATAATGGTCAGGAATCTTCCACAAGTATTATTTCCCAAGTATTCCCAAACTGGAAGTTTAAGGAAAAGAAACTCAGTACTTATGCAGAAACTGAATGTTCAGAATTCAACATAAATCACCCCTTTCCAACCACAATATTCAACATTTCTCTTGAAACTTCCATCATCTTGAATTGAGCTACTGATAGCTAGAAATGTAACTACAGAAATACAAAAAGGCAATATGAATGTAACACAGATGCAAATGGTACAATATCTGCCAACCCAGATTGCTGAAATCTAAAGTCTGTACTAACATATTACTGGTATGCTTAATTAAATTTGCTGGTGAATAGATATTCCTGTTAAATGGAGTAATGGAGTTATTTGTGATTGCAGCTGGATTTAAAAAATCCAAAATCAAAAGCAAAATGAGTTTAGCCTGTTTTCTGAGCCTTTATTTAGTTGAGGGAAAGGTGGTATGAGTATTACTCTATTCAAATGGTTGCATATATTTTAGTGGACAGAAAATGTAAGATGTTGAGCTGGGAATAAAACCAGCAATTGTGGCAAACACAATTCAAAATCAATTTGGTTCAACATCTTAGAACTGCAGAACAAAGTACTATGAGAAAAACAATTGTATTATCAAAAGAACATGTGGTTTATCAAGAGATCTTGAAGACACAGTACTTTACAATATAAACAACATAAACAACACACCATTCATTACAGTCTGAAACCAAAGAAGAACTGTGGTAAGCCTAATCCTCCCAAAAGGATTCAGATGACTTATTGATGAATATAGAGCACTCTGGGGTCCTAGGATGTCTGAATCCTTCAGACCATTAGTGAAGAGAACATCTCAGAGGAATTATAAATCAAACATTCTACATGTATGAACTGTATGTTTGAAATCTGCTTAGTGATTACTGTAACACTTTCATAAACACCTTCATAAATATTGTCTCAGTGTAATTCATAATCATTATTTGAACATGTTGTGTAGCTAAGGTCACAGATACTAGTTTAGTATTAAGATTAATTACTGAATAACAAGCCTAGAGTTCATGAGGTAACATTCAGTATCTACATGGACTACAGCAAACTGGCAGAATTACGCTTTAGTAATTGAAGTGAGGAATGCAATGGATGGATGTCCTGGAAGGTCTAGGACTGCCTTGATTATAACACTATTAGCTGATTACAATTATTTTCCAGATATTTCACAATTACATGCTTATTTCTGCAGCAAACTTGCACTTTCTTTTGAAATAAATAAATGTAAATGAGAGCAAAATCTATTAAAATGTGTCCTATTAAAACAAACAAAAACAAATTCTAACTAATGATAGATGACAGATATTTGTTTATTTGAGCTCAAGTGGTGTTTGTGGTCAGTTTGGAGCTACTTAGTAATGACAGACAGGAAGCAGAACAGCTGGTTGGTTAACATTTCCAATTTATGCTTGTCCTTTAAAATTTGCCAACAGTGAGCAAAACAAAATAATACAATTAATACATTAATCACAGTTATTTATAATCATCAGCTAAAATTTCATGACAAGCCTATGCAGGATCAGGGAATTTATGGAGTTAAACCATTATAAGCAATGTTATTTGTGTAGTATTTGCAAGGAACCGAGACATTCTAAAAGTTTGGTTCAAAACCAAACACCAATCCCAAAACATTTTAGATGAAATCGTTACTAAATACTGTTTTGTTGGAAGAAACATCTGAGAAATTAATCAAAGCTACTGGTTCCACTACTTAATTAAGCAACTTGATTAAGCCATAAATACCTTTTTTAAGAAATTTCTTTTGAATGACAAGACCTTACAAGTATTCTGTGAAAATTGCCATTTATGAGCATCTCCTTCCTTTCCCCCTTCAGTTCTCTAAGTTCTTATTGGTGATTGTGCACTGGTTGTTTAAATTTGTCAATAAAAACTACAAGCATAAAAAAATAAATAAACAGCATTTTCCCCATTCTGTGGGAAAATACACAATTCCCATCTCTACTCTTCCGCCAAGAGGAAACCCAGATATGCACTTGTGTGGTTGGTAGCTTTAATGATTACATATGGCTAATCAAATCCAGACAGATGAAATGAAAAGAAATGACCTCTTGTCTCCTTAGAGTTTTTTGTTTAGGCCTATACAGTATCATATATTCAGATCCATCTGTCTTGAATACCATCATGACACTTGGACCACTCATGGAGAAAGAAGGTTGAGCTGACATCTGACCAGAGAACCCTCATTAGGCTGGTGACAGCAATCTGCCCAGCACATCAAAGATTTCATGTTTTCAGACCATTGTACATGGCCTGGCAAAAAATATTAGTCAAAAATCAATAACATGAGTTAGAGGAAACTGATATCTGACTAATGGATATGGCTGAGTCATGACAAGGTTGTGGGGTTAAATTCATGTTTATGTGGCTGGCTGAGGCCAGGGGTCTGTGTGACAGCCTATCTGGCCTTAATGGATGACTATTGACTGAGTTTGATCAGGACACTTGGGCTATAATGTGTCAGCCTGCAGTCCTGTGGGGCTCTGAAGTGTGAGAATATCTCTGAACACCCTCCCTGTCCCTCAGATCAATAGATCTTCAGCAGCACATTAGTGCAGTCTATTAGTTAGATCTCTTTCGTTAGAGACTAATAATGGTAGTCATTACAGGGTTCTGAATAATACATAGTATTATACACAATAGTAACTATAATCACTGTATAGTTGAGCCTAAAACAACTTTGGTAAAGATGTTATTATTTTGGTGATATAATGTCTGAAGTAAAGGAAAAGTGCACCAAGTAATAAGGTAGCAAAACTAATAAAGCAACTACTGAGCTCAACATAGAACTGCAGTGGAATATTTGACAACATTCAGCATATATCAGCAAAGTAAGTGAAATCTACTCTTCTCTTATTGTGCTGGACTTTTTTACAAGAAAACAATAAAACTCAAAGTCAAAGGTTGGTTCCATTACAAAGCAGTAGGAGTTGAAGCAATATCATATAATGAAAATAAACTAAACTAAATTAGCGTGTTAGCAATGAACCAGTTTCATGACTAAAATAGTGAAAGTGAAAGAGGACAATCATTGACCAATGTGCTTGCACACAGTAAATTTGACCTCTGCAATTTAACCTATCCATGCATTGAAACACACAAATACGTACACAGTAGTGAACACAACAGGGGGCCATAAGCACACGTGCTTGAAGCAATGGGTAGGCCTATCCATAGCTCCTGGGGAGCAGTTGGGGTTTAGGTGCCTTGCTCAAGAGAACCTCAGTCATTTCCTGCAAGGAGATGTAGCCGGTGACCTTCCAATCAAAAGACAAGTGCCTAAACACCAGACAGTGAAATTAAATAAGTTTTAAATGACTTCACTTAGAAATATAACTGAATAAAAAATGTATGATTTTTCTTGGTGATACACTTGAGCAAATTCATCTTTAAGAATTCTCTAGAAAGTAAATATCAATATATTTACTTAAATTACTAATTGCCCACCTTTGGTAATTACATTTTCTTCTTCTTTCTTGATTGTAATTAGGGTTTATAAGCTAAGACAATATTGTGTTGTGGACCATATCCTAATGCAGAGTAAAATAAACAAACAAAAAAATTGTTCTGTACTTCAGAACTATATATATATATATATATATATATATATATATATATATATATATATATATATATATATATATATATAGTGAGTTGGACTGAGAGGGCCCAAATGAGTATATAATAAAACTATTAATATAGTAATACAACAATTTTGATGGAATACCAAAGACTGAAGACTGACACACAATTAATTTCTTGACTGTTCACACTTTGTTTTTGGATGCACTTTTGTGTTGTAACTGCTAATCAGCTGTGTTGTTAACAACCTGTAAACTAGCTGGTCTTACAAAAACTGGATTTGTGAAACTGGCCGCAGCCATTACAGTCTCTTCTTATGCTGCCATTAAAGGCTAGTTGCTCAGCACAGAAAAAGCTCAAAACATCTTTTTATGTAAAAAGTATGATTCTTCAAGGTTCTTTCGTGAAGAAAATAGTTATATATAGAACCATGACTTTAATCAGGCAAAGAACCATTTAGTCATGCAATGGTTTCTTCGAGTGTTCATGGTTTATATGTAACCATATATTTACAAAATAACCCATGTCTCTTTTAAGAGTGGCACTGGGAGTGGTGAGGATAGGAGCAGCACTAAATGACTAGTGTGACTGAATGAATGCCAGTGTGTTGGTATGTGAATTGTTGGCCCGGCACTGGTCCATGGCCTGGTGTTTGGTGACCTCTGGAATATCTAATATAATGTAAAACACAGTTACTTTCAGGATGCATACGTTCTAAATGTTTCAGGCAAAAATATTTGTATAGGCAGGATGATCAACTAATGCCCCGCAGCACCACAGCTCCCCACAGTTATGAAAACCTGCTTCTGGACACGGCTGTGTATTTCTTTAGCAATATCACCTGTGAATTTTCACAGCTAACCAACTGAGAGTCATCCTGAGGTTTTCATTCTGACTCATTAAGTGTTAACTGCTACAGAATTGTTTGTGTTGGTAACACAATTCATCAGTAATGGAAAATGTTTTTACATACTATATATATATATATATATTGCTGCAAGACACTCATTGCCCGGCAGAGAGGGTTTTTCAGCAGTCTGTAGTGTTTATCCTCCAGTTCAGTATCCCCCACTTCCAGATGATTTACCTCACAGACACTAATATGACCCTCCCCCACTCTGTGCCAGAGGAATATACTGCATTGATGTAAGGCAGTCATCAGCATTCATTTCAACATTTATGTGCTGTCAAGCATTAAACCATACAGATAGTCTGCCATTATGTGTTCCATGACAACACTGAATAGCTCTGTATGTCTTTGAAGCAATTTTTATATTAGCTTCTCTATAAGAACCAGACACAATATGTAGGTCATTAGATATCCTTGCTTACATTCACATCTTATTTACAACTAATGCAGAGAAGCCTATTCATGATCTTAACTGCCTTTAAATTTTCTTTATCATGTAAAAGTCACTAGATATATCAATCACAGTTGGCTGAGTACATGCATATCTTGGTTTCCAGAATTGCACCGAGTTAAAGATGTAATGCGTGAGGTTTTGAATGACTCAAGCAGCATTTTTGTTGTTATACATTATCCATTATATGGCTCCTGATCTTCATTCTTGAGTGTCACTGTCCTGGACATTTCACTGCTCCACCACACCTGATTCAGCTCTAAGTTCATGTCTTTTCTGAGCTGAAGCTGTGTGAAAATAAACTGAATAACTATGAAGCAAAAGTTAATGATAACAATCAATATGAGCACTAAGCCAATATTACTCACAAAAGTAAAGAAATCAGGATATTAATTCCACAGGATTAAACAAGTTCACCAAGAGCAATGAAGTTCATACTGCATTTATTTACGGAGGGAACAACTACCCTCTTACACTGCATTTCACCAGTGAGGCCTAACTGAGGTGACAGGGGCCTGGGGTTTAAATGAACATCTCCTGCTAGCTATCACTGTGTACAGCACTGCAGCTTCCAGCCTGCAGACCAAACCCTGCAGAGAGTGATGCGATGCGATCTGTCATGGGCGATTCATGCCGCTATTAACATGACTATTAACATTAGGCCTCTGAAAGGATGAGTGATCTTTGGAAAGGTCAGAGTGCACATTAGTGGGCACCATCAGCAAATGCTGGACCTAGACATTCACTTGAGAGTGTGCAGTAAAAGAGTTTATATTAACAATCATTGAATGTAGACCTAATACCATTAAGAAATCTATAAATAAAAGCACAATACACACTGCATGGCATACAGGTCTATACATAAGTGCTTTTAACACTACAATATACTACAGAAATGGAATATTGTAGTGAGTATACAAGACTGTTGATGAGGAGCCTGCCTGCCTAAGTGAGCATAATGTAAAAAAAAGACTTGTGATCTTGCTTATTCTCAGTCAATGTGCTAAATGAACCATTTAGTAACATCTGATATAATATTGCTAACTGAGCCAACAGTAGTTCAACTGAAAAAAAATTATGTACGATACATGTGTTTAGATTCTGAAAGTTAAATTTCTCTCTGTGCTATCTTTTGAATGCTGATGTAAAAAATAATGTTATTTAAGTGTTAAATCAGTTTTTATTATTTATGTATTAGGTGATGGATACACACATGAAATGACAATATGTGTTTTTCACAGTAAACAGACTGTGAATCCATCCTGAAGTACCAGCTCAGCCAAAAGCTCTAGTCAAAAAAGAAAAGCTTTCACTTTCACAATACTATTGTTCATTGCATTTTGCTCAAATAGGGCTCTATAAACAAACTTGCTTAATAACTATGCAATACTAATGAATATTTAAGTTCTAGGCTAATTGAAATTGTTAATCATTTTAAGAGTTATTACTAATTATTCATGCTATTAGCTAGTGCAGATTATTTAAAACTACTACCATACATATTATAAAATAACTACTAAACATTACTCAACTACTGTATATTACTCTATAACTATTAAACACTATTCAGTAACTACTAATCATTACTCATATATTACTCAATAACTAAGCATTACTCAATAACTACTAAATATTACTCATAACTTCTAAACATTACTCAATAACTATATATTAGTCAATTCCTACTAAACATTATTCAGTAACTACTGCATATTACTCCATAACTACTGTAATTATTAATTAACTGTACTTAGTAATGTCTATACATTAATCAATCAATATTATACAATACTCAGTAAATACTATTTATTAATTTGGAACTACTCTACATGACTCAGCAACTATTATATATTACTAATTAACTAGTATGTATTATTCACTAACTACTATATATTAGTCAGCAACTATTATATATTTTTCAGTACTATGAAACTAATTTGTGATTACTAGTTATGCAGTTATTACGGCAAGTAATTCTGAATTCTGATTCTTATTCTAAATGGAAGTTTGTGTAAATATGCAGGGCTATGCTTTTTAAAGGGTTAAATCAATGTTGTAAACACAGCCTTATTTTGAACTAGAAAGGAAGAAATAACCAGACTTGAGTCACTTCTGTTTGATTAAAAGTATGTAAAAAAGCCTGAACAGAGAAAATATATTTAAAACCTGTGCTGAAATACCTGGTGCAAATTAAGTGGAAAAAATTGGGGAATGAAGTCTTACCATCACAAAATGTTATGCTTTCTGTATTTTCAGAATCTAATAGCAGATACCTTAAAAACAGTACTGCTAATCAGACAAACAGCACACAGTACTGCAGATTCCATTTGATTACAACACATGAACATTACATTGATAACATTTCATAGCTGTTTGTGTATCAGTAATATCTATTACACATTAAATTCTACAAACATTATTAAGCGCTGTCACACTTTACCATATTTTACTATATCAAACATTTTTATGTCTATGAAAAAATGGGATATTATCTGAAGTGTTTCTCCTTCTCTAAGTGTGAGCTGGGGCTGTGTAGGAAGATTTGGAGAAGTGCTTTAACAGATTGTTATGTCACCATTAGAGGCCTGTAATAAAGTCGTATTGCTTTTGCATTTTGCATGACCGGAGGGCCCGCTCCTCTCGCCTGTCTGCTTCACTCACATCACGCTGTATTAACTGGAGCGGCTGAGGACTGCAGGTTTCCCCTCTCCGCTAGCTGCCCAGCGTCTGTGCCAGATAGCATACTACAGCCACACTGTGAGAGCACATTCGCTTGACAGCCGAGGCAGCAGAGGAAGTAATGCTGAAGCTTCATTAGCTATATACACTGGCAAATTTGTAACCGGTTATCCGGCGGCTAGGGTTTTGTTGTCGGCAGGATGAAAAATGGCATTTTTTATAAGAGAGAGAGTATCTAGGCTTTTTTTTCATAAGTGACAAAATAGTCTTGAAAATCTTTGTAGGGGAAATAAATGTAGCTCATTTCACATTTTGAGGAATATCCTGGAAGTCCAGTTTAGTATATGTGCAGTTTACTTTGTTTATACTTCAAATTAAAAGTGACAAAAATGTTGTGTGGAGCATTATCACATAAGAAACACTTAAAACATTTTAAGATGAAACTCATAATGTAAAACATTTATAGTGTAAAGGTGCCATAAAATTTTAAGATTTATGGATTTTTAAGATTTTAAGATTAACATTTTTGGTAACACTTCATAATACAACATGATAGCTACATAAGCTCATTAAGACATAAATCGTCATAAACATGTTTTAAGGCTTATTATTCCAGTATGCATAATGTCATAAGGTTACATTCCCAGTTTTGATCAAAGTTATAATGACAGATGCTGCCAATGATAATAATTCTTAATAAATGTTTACTTAAGTTTATGTCAGTCATGACAGGCTTATGTAGGTGTTATGTAATCTTATGACTATTGTCTTACAGTAATGTTATACAGATTTTCCAATAAAACTTTAGGCCCAAGCCAAAAACCATTTAGGCAACTTAATTTTCAAGAGCATAATTAGTACTTGCAGATTCATGCACATGAATGTAAACATAACAGTTGCATGACAATGAAGAAATTAACTAGCACTAATGTTTTTGTATGAATCAGGATTCATTTTTAATGATGTTCAGTGTACACTATGACTAACACATATCATTAGGATTGCGTCATATATTTTTATCTCACCTCTGTGGCTTCATGAAAGAATTCCAGCACAACACAACTGTGTAACAAGTCAACCAACCTTACAGGACTTATAAGCAGAAGAATGCAGGGAGTGCACTTGCATGCTCAAGGGAACATTTTAGCTCTCTGAATTAGAACAGGGATTGTTGTCTTTTCCTTGGCTTCCAAAAGAAATACGTAAAGCATAAAAGAGCCCTCCTTGACTATTAGAGTCTGTATACTGAAGGCTCAGAATGCCTTTCCTCAGCTGAAGTCAAGGGGGATGTCTGTGAGGGGGCATTAAATACTTAAAGAGGTCTATATTAGAGTGAGCTGAAGACAAGCTTGTTTTTTGTGCTTAATGCACATTTAAAGAGTCTGCCTGGCCTGCCTGGAGCAAAACTGGCAGGAGGAATCACATCATTCAGAGTGACAAGCTATGAATTATTGCTTATTGAAAAGGCTAATTAGGCCTGCCACTACTGCTCAGACTTCACTCACAGGAGGTGCCATTTAGGGCAGATAGCACAAATGCTCAAGTGGGAGGACAAAGCACCACTTGTATGTGACAGCCGCATCACTGTTTGGACAAAGAAGACGGCAAAATCAAATCTGAAATAACAGATGGAGGACTGAATATGATTCTGAATGAACACTGCGCAAAGATATACAATTAAAATACAATTAATTGTAATCTTCTACTGTTAACCCTCTGGCCTGTAGACCACTGCTTATTGTGAAGACAAAGAAAAGCAGGGAAACTCTACTGCCCTGGAAGAACAGTTTGTCTATCCTCATGAAAAACTACCCACAAAGAACATTCATAAAGATCAGGATAAACAGCTTTTCTCTTATGAGAAACTAATCAAGTCTGTTTTTAAAAGCAACATAGTCTACAGAGACAATAATGTGATCTGTTTATTTGCCATTTACTCAAAGCTTGCATTTTGAAAGCTAAGTTATATATAATATATAGGCTGATTGGTATGCACCTTAAATATAGGACTGAACATATGGTTTCTTTAACCTTTTAAAAGCATCTTTACCCACCAACTGTAAACATCCCATTTGCAAAAAAAACCTGTTCTTTAAAGAACTATCAATTGGCTGGATCTATTGAGAACCAAAGTTTGGATGTTGTAGTTCTTTAAAGATGAACTGATTGTATCTTTACAGAAACAAATGTGCTTCTTCTAGGTCATTACTCCAAAGAACCATTTCATGTCCCTTTATTTTTAAGAAAAAGTAGCTTGAACTTACAAATAGAGTTAAACAAAAATATTCAAACGTTTGTAGTTATCTGGCTCACATAATGTGCCCATATAAGTCAATACATCCCTAGAAAAACATCTGAAACCTAATCAGTGAATCTTTATAAATCTGTGAGTAATGAGTAATATTATATGTCACTGTGATTAGTAATTAGGAAACTGAGTAAACTCAGAAAGGCAACAGAAAAATGAAAAAGAACAAAGTATGTTGCCTTTCAGATGGTTTCTGTTATTATGCTAAAACTTCTCTTAGGGTGCCATTGTTTCTCTCTGCGCCTTCTCTTGCCTTGTCTGCATTTGATTATAGGCTGGGTGCCTAAGAGATCACAGCATTAGCATTCACAAAAACACTGGAGACATTTTTCAAATCACATTTGTTTAATGTGATGTCCTCTTTAGACTACAGAAAGTTTCAGCACCTCTCACTAACCACTCACATATTTAGTCCATGTTGGCAAGAGGAGTGCAAAAACTTTTCAAAATCTGCCAAACTGTCTAAACATCCCATTCTACTATTGCCACTGACTTGAATAATAGTTATATTAATAATTCAATGTTTGGTACTCCAATTAAATTGAGATAATTAATAAGAATTTTTGTCTCCTTAAAAATAAAGCAAAAAAAAAAAAAAACATTCTTTGAAATGATACCATAACAGAACTCATTGTGGTTCCCTAAAGAACCTTTCAATTTATTTTTCTGGTTAATGTGACATCTGAGAGTGAAGAAGCAATTTATTTATTTATTTATTTATTTATTCCAATTTTCTCCCTGAATGTAGTGGTAGCAAATCAACCCACCCATCTGTTAGGACTCTCCCAAACACTTGTAATGTTTCTGACTCTAGGAGGGGGAAGACTAGTACTGGCCTCCTCTGAAGCATGTGAAGTCAGCCACCACCTCTTTTCCAACTGCTGCTGATACATCGTTGTTGGGCAGCCAACACACTCGGAGGAAATTGCAAGATCCCCAGCTCTGATGTATTAGCTGGCAGACACCTGAACCAGCAGACATTATTTAGTAGTGCTGGGGAGAGAGCACCATCCAACCACACAGAGCACAGCTAATTTTCCCCCGGCTGTCGATGGAATACGAACTCGTGATAGTAGTAGTAGTAGCTTTATTGTCAATTCTGCATATGTACAGGACATACAGAGGAAATTGTGTTTCTCAGCTACCCAAGTTACAGCAAAAATAATAATTGAAAGCAAAATAGATATTAGCAGCAGAGAGACATTAGAAGCAAATCCTCTAATCATAGTGTCAGCACCTTATTTCACTGAGCCACTCGGGTAAAAAGCAAAGTAAAGTAAAATTTCACAGATTTGGTTCTATACCAATTCTAAATACATTCCATGAACCATATGTTCAAGCCAAGAACTATCCAGGAACCATTATTTGTAGGAATAAATATAATAAAGTATATTATATAATCTATAATATAATCATATGCTTATTTAGTCTATGCTAATTCAATGGTATCATATTTTAATGAAAAAGCTTGATTACAATCAGTGCCATTTTGAAACTGACCACAAACTAATAAAAATGAGAAGCTAGGCCCATTTTCACAGCACACTGACTGCAGTGACAATTAGCGCTAATTGCTACGTGGGTGAGGGCTTTGAATATGAAGAGCTGATCTCCAGACTCTGGACATGACGAGTACAAGGACTCCTTTCACATGTCATTCACAATGCAGTGTGAATTAATGTCTCCAAAGCACAGCTTCACATAAAGAGTAAAGATTAAAGGCCCAAGGTTTGAGAAAAGTATTGTTTTGCTCATTTGCTCGCCAACCTTAACGTGTGTTGTTCATTATTTCCTTCTATTGTTAACTGTTGTTAACTGGGAAGTTAAATCCAAATTTGTTAACGTTAGTGTCCTGTTAGGCTGTGTTGATTGTGAAGAATGACGAAGCGTAAGAAGAATGGTTAAATAATGAGCATCTTAATTAAGTCTGAAACCTCTGGAAAGCTTCTAAGGATGCAAGTGGTAATTTTAGCCTGTAATGGATTGTGTCATCTTAGTCACAAATGTGAAATAAGTGTATAAGTGTTGGCCTAAGGAGTCTCTTGCATGAAATAAACCTCTGGAAACAGTCTCATTAGCAGCCTTCTTTGATCTCTAAAGCACAAATTGATCCAAGGTGAGGAACTGTAACATGCTATGATTGATGCAGGCCAGAATAGCACTTGAAATGTGGGCACATTCATTTTCAATCTAACTCAGTGAATGGCTATTTGTTCCACGTGTACACTGACATACTTGGTTGCATACATTCAGATGAGACAAAAAGTTGCAGCCCTAAAAACAAGGTGTGTCAAAAATTCCTTAAGTGATGTTATTGAAGATCCAGTTTTTGGTTCCCTAAAGAGCCCCATTATTTATTTAATAGTCCTTTTCAAAATGTAAAGGGGGTTTTCAAGTTTTAGGTTTCTTCCTATAACCTCTTTAAAATCCTTTACACTTTCAGAAATGCTTTTTTTAAAATCCCATTTACAAAAGTAGTTCCCTAAAGAGCCATCTCATGAACGTTTTTTTTTGGGAATCAAAAATAATTCTTCAGTACATTGTTCCTTTACTGTCAGTTAAATTTTATTTTCAAAAAAGAAAACTTTGCAGTAAAAGGAAATTTAATAAAGTTAATATAGTTTAACCCACTAAATACCAGATTACAAAAATCAATAGTTACCATGTTCATTTAAAATGCACCTATTCAATATGTTATCACTTCAGTCCAGTCATAATAATTTAGCTAGTTGGTCATTAATAGTCTGATGAGTAAAAAGCAATTGTGTATGATTTTTATTACTTAATTCATTATGAAATGTTCATGCAGTATAATAAACAGTTGATGTGTGAAGTGATTCAAAGACAAAAAGAGGGTTTTATATAAGAGAAAGATATGTTTAATAGTATATGTAATCTGTACTATAGTTTGACTAACACTTTCTCCAGAAATTTGCTATATTCCAGCCACTATGAGAGAGATTATATCTGTTATACACACAAATTAGTTACCAAAAAGCACTTTGAATGGAAAAACTATATACTTTTATGCTAGAAAAATAGTGCAAATATCTAAAAATTCTCACATTATGCTACTATGAGGATATGAAAAAATAACCAAAACTGGGAAGAGTTTAAACACATAAAAATCTGCTATATTTTACTCAACATTAGTTTGTGCCCTGCTCTCCCCTACACTTTTAAAAATAAATTTTATAATAATTGTAATAAATGGTTCTTAAATTGGATGTGCGCTTCTTAGAAAAACTATGGAGGTTCTTTAAAATATCCACTGAAAAGTTATTTAGGCAACCAAAAGTGGTTCTTCTATAGCAGAACCCTTATAATTTTAAGTGCATAACAGGCAGAATTGTAATTTCAAACACTGTAAAGTGACAAGATATTCAACAGTCAAACAGTTAAATGATGTGCTATAATATTTATTGATTTCCTCCCAAACCTTATTCTCCAAAACATTTTCCTGCATTGCCTTTTGTACTCAGCTCATTTGCAGTTAACAGGGCATCGATGTAAGAGAACTCCATGAATAAACTCACTAAATAAAGAATATTATGAGCTGATCCTTTTGCACTTAGTGTATCCACTCTCCCATCTTCCAAGCTTCTTTGGAACTGACTGAATGCATCTTATATGCATGTGTGAGCTTAAGTGCCCCAGAGCGCAGTACAGAGCTGTGTTCTACTTTAAAAAGCTAATTTTGCATTTTTAATAATTTGGCTTATGGCTTAAGTGAGTGAAAAGCACTTTACAGGAAATGCAGTTACACTGTGGCGAAGACTCTTCTCTCACCACATATTCTCCTTTTACATACTCCCTTTATTCATCCATTTTGACAGATAAATGAGGTTCAAGCTTTCCACATGGCTCTCATTTCTGAGTGCTGGACCACATCACAGTGTTTAAATCAGTGGAGATTTTCTCTGGTGAAAATGGGAACAGGATTAAAATCAGTAAAGATTCTTCTGTCCAACTGATCTCAGTCCCAAATCTTACAGTTTTTAAAAATAAAGATCCCAAAAAGAGGTTTATTCCCATCCTAAAATCTGACTGGCTGAGCCTTGTTCTAACATACTCAACATGTCAAACAATTTCTGTATTAATGTGCCACATTACTGGAAACTACTGTGCTGTTAATGGAAAAAATCTTTGACTGTTATGCTGCAGACAATACTAGTAGATGAAGTAAGAACTAAGGCTTAACACTTAAGTAGAAGATTCTCAGTAGTTTCTCAATGATATCAGACTCACAAAGTGGACTTAAGCTTATCTCCTGCTGTTTCTCCTGAGAAAAATACTCAAGTAATCTCATGTCTTGAGTTTTCGTACAGATCTCAATTTAGTACAGGTCTCTCACATTGTGCTTTACCAAAATCATGACACTACATATTTATTAAAGGACAGGAATTTCACAAAGATCTGACCATTAAAAATAATGGTAATGCACTGCCTCTCGTAACTTGACTTAGTTTGGAGGGAAGAACATTACTTGTTTACTTAAAAAATGTTATAATGTCATTTAAAAAAATACTGTTCCAACTCTCCAGAAATACAACACAGACTGGTGTGTGGTAGAACAAGGATGAACGACCTGGAAAAAGATCTCCAACTGTAACACTGATTAGAATTGTCTTCTCTGTAGTTCTTTATGGATGTGAAAGCTGAGCAATAAAAACTAAACAGGAAGAAGATTGATGCCTTTGAACTTGGGTATTAAGAGAAGACTTTCGAGAGTATCTTAGAGAATACACAAAAAACAAACAAACAGATCCCCTTCCAAATCAAGCCTCACCTTTCAGTAGAAGCCCAGATAACCAAACTGAACCTCTTTTATTTTGGACACATTATGAGAAGAACCTGTTCACTTGAGAAGAGTTATGTTGGGAAAGTTGAAAGTAAAAGAGGAAGAGGGCCAGCAAGAAGATGGATGAATACAATCTGAGGACAAGAATAAGGCATTAAGAAGTCCAAACAAAACACAGGATGTTTTAGAGAAACACTTACAATGCTGTCAGAATTACATAATAATAATAATAATAATAATAATAATAATAATAGTAATAAAATAATAATACCCCTGTCCAGTCAAATGAGGTTTATTGTGATATCAGCTATATACAAGTCCAACATTGGGACACATCATCAGGGTATGTTTTTGTCACTGGTGTTGTACCCTAAACTGTCTTTCTTCAGTACTTTAAGTTGTAATTAAGAGGTTGTAATTAAGTTGCATTGCCAACCCTCACCGTGTCCTGTGTCCAGACGGTTACTTTTATTTTACTGTTTAAAGTTAAACTATGAAAAAGATATTAAAAGATATAAATATGTTCAAGTGACTATAGTGAACCTGCAAGAGACACAATTGGACATTAAAACCACATAAAAATGAACAATTAGACGCTGTTATATTTGAACACATTGTTATTTTTAGAATACCACTTTCATTGGAAAAGTGCATTCTAGGTTCCAAACCCAACAATGTCAGGATTTGTCAATTTCATGGGTGAAAGCACAACAGCCAGGATTATCTCTTGTTATTTTAAGTTAATACAAGATTACAGCTTAATTGGATCTGTGAAATCAGCTGTTAAATGCAGGGCTGTTTTCTTAGAGAACGTCTGCATTTGTGTGTGTGTGTGTGTGTGTGTGTGTGTGTGTGTGTGTGTGTGTGTGTGTGTGTGCGTGCGTGCAGTTGTTGCTCATTTATCTGCCTGTTTAATTCAAATTCAGTCTGCATTGTTCTTTTCCCCATTTTTGTCTAACTCTGTTTACATGATAAAAACTCTTGGTAGAAAAGAAGGCCAAAGTGGGTGCTGTAAAAGGCCTTGGGCTTCAGTGCTTGCACACTAATTCTATTATGCTAATACTATGTTGCTGGGGCACAGATCAAGCATTAAACACTTCTGTTATGATCTACTGCATTACAGACTATATTTGTATGTGCAGTCACTTCAAAACAAATACATGGAAAAGGGGGCTGTTAAAGTGAAAATGTATAAATAGATTACACTCCATTATACACACATTGCCCCAGATACAATTCAAACATTCCTTCACATACATACACTACTAGCAAACAAGCTGTTTCTTCTCTAGATCAAAAGTAAAAACCTTAAGTGATTGGACCCCTTTATGAATTTGGTCCTAATAAGACTATTAAAAGCTGAATGAATGTGACAAGGGCATAGGCAACATTTTAACCCACTGATATTCATGTAAGAATCTTCCTTCTACTTTCCGGATGCAGCTCAGTACTGCAGTCAAGCTAGACTCTGCATTATATTAAACATTTGACCTTATAAATCAAACCTCTTAAATAAAACATGTAAAAATAGTAAAAATGAGCCAAAATATGAATTAGAGCAATGCTATAAAACCACTTTTGGTGCCCCCAAAATTTCATGAATACCATGAAAAAGTTCACTGAATTAAATTTTAAAATCCATACATTCATTATCACACCCGCTTAATCCTTATCAGGGTTGCGGTTAGTTCCCTACCCCCTCACTGGGCACAGGGCAGGCCATTACACTATACAACTAAGCCCAGGACAGGGTGCCAGTCCATCGCTGGGTGACACACACACACACACACACACACACACAGGTACGGACAATTTTAGATTACCCAATTTACCTGACCTCCATGTTTTTGGACTGTGGGAGGAAACCAGAGACCCCGGAGGAAACCCACGCAGACACGGGGAGAACATGGAAACTCCGCTCAGATGGGGAGTCGAACCCAAGACCCCAGCGCCGTGCCGGCCTAAATTTTAAAATGAAATATTTAAATAATAATTTGCAATTCTGGATTTCACATTTTCATTAGCTATAAGCCATACTGCACAACATTAAAAAATGCTTGAAATGTGTCACTTTACATATACGTATTGTAAAAAATGACAGTTTACCTTTTCTGAAAGAAACTGTGAAAACAAATGAAGTTTTTCCATGATATTCTAAAGATGTGGAACTAAAAAATATGCCAGGAAAAAGTGAACACTTGTCAAAGGTGTCTCTATAGTTGAATAATTTGGGTATGACAAAATAGTGGAGCCTTTTACAAAGTGTTTAAAGAACCATATGCAAGAGGTTTTTCATTAGCGAGAACCATTTAACCAATCTGCTTCTATCAGCTGTCAAATTTTTATGTGCAACCCCAATTTCAACAAAGTTGGGACACTGTGTAAAATGTAAATATACATACATAAAAACAGAATGTGATGATTTGCCAAATTCATAGACCCATATTTTTTTCACAACAGAACATAGAACACATATCAGATGTTGAAAGTGATGCATTTTACCATTTCTTTAAAAAATATTAACTCATTTTTAGAACTTGACATCTGCAACATATCACAAATATGTTGGGACAGGGGCAACAAAAAGCTAGAAAATAAGTGATACTAATAAAAAACAGCTGGAGGAGCAATTTGCAACTAAATCACATGACTGGTTATAAAAAGAGCATTCTAGAGAGGCAGAGTCTCTCAGAAGCAAAGAAGTCTACAATTTGCAATTGGCATCTGAATACTGAGACTGAATTAAGATGAATATTCCACATTTACAGTACATAACATCATCAAGAGGCTAAAAAAATATGGAGAAATCTCAGTGCAATTGACAGGGCTGACAGTCAATGTTGGATGCTTGTGATCTTGAGGCCTTCAGGCAGCAGTGCATTAAGAAAAAGCATAACTGGAAATCACTGTATGGGCTTAGGAACACTTCTAGAAATCACTGTTTGTGAACAAAGTTTGCCATGCAATCCACAAATGCAAGTTAAAGCTGTATCATGCAAAGAAGAAGCCAAATGTAAACATGATTTTAAAACGCTGCCATCTTTTCTGGGCCACAGCTTATTTAAAATAGACTAAGGCAAAATTAAAAACTGTTTTGATCAGATGAATAAAAATGTGTTGATATTAGTGCACAGATCAAAAGTCTGCATCTCTGATGGTATGGGGTTGCATTAGTGCCTGTGGGATGAGTAGCTTACTATCAATGTTAAACACAGTATTTCACTCCACTACATTTCAAAGACAAATATTGTACTTTCGACTCCACTACATTTCTAGGAAGCTTGCCATTACTCGTTCCTTTTGGATCAGCATTAGGGTTGAGCCGGAGACTCGTTTCAGATCAGTATCCAATACGAATAAAGCATTGTTGACGAGTAACGAGCATGATTCGAGTATAACTCGTCAATATCCGTGCTCGTGCTGAAGGAAAATCCTCATTGGGTAACGGACTGTCTTCCCGATCTGTGATTGGCCAGTCACACAGAGCGCCCGCCCCTCCCTACACAGACACTGCAACCAGAGTTCTCTGTAGCCAGTTGCCAGGTTCGCAGTTTTCACGGCAAATTGGGCTCATTTGAAAATCCAGTTGCGGGTGATTCAAGGGTGGCGGGGTGCGTTTTTTGGGCTACTTTTAAAAATGACCGCGGCCGCCAAAAAACAACAAAAAAGTGGGTGTTGCCTTGGATGTTACGTCAACATGACGGCAAATGTGTACAAATCGACACTAAGGAAGATTGATTACAAAAAGAATGAGGAGAACATAACAACTAAAGGAAGGCAGTCATATAAAAAGTTTGAAGTGGAGGAGCCCTTAAAAGTCACAAAAAAAGGAGAGAAGAGGACAACAGAAAATTGCAGTTAAAATTGTGTATGCATGAGCTTGAGTGAAATTCAATAACAGATTAAAAGAACTGTCCAAAAGTTCATAATAGCTCTTCATGTAACCAGAAATCACAAAGCGATGAAAAAAATTTTAACAAAGAGGATCAGAGGATAGAAGATAGTTCTGGAAGGGCAAGAACAGAAATGAGTAAGTAAAAGTCAGTTTTTTTTTTTTTTTGCTAATTATGTTACTATTAAATAATTTTGACTGGGATATAAAACTTATAAAAGAACTAATAAAACACTCATGTTACCATATTATTAATGACTTTAAGGTAAATAGCAATACTGATAATAAATCCCTTATAAACAAAATACTAAGTCGTACACTCATAGTTGTTTTGCCATTCACTTCAAACGTGCGACAGACATATATTTTGGGCTAGTTTAAGCTTCTGAAGGGCGGGTTTTAGACTGACTTTAGGCTGAATATTTTTGTTGGACCTGGCAAACCCGTCTGCTTTCCCTTAGTTTGGCTGGTGATATAAAGTTAGTTGGAAAACTTTGCTGTACTGAACGCGGTGCTTTTGAGAAGAATACAGTGAAGTAGGCTGACATATAAACAATACATTAAGCAACTTCTGATCAATCCATATCAATTTCAGACTTAAAATAATGTACAGATTTAAGCCCCACCCACTTCTGGTTAAACCATGCCCAATTCCAGTTTAGGCCCCACCCACTCCGAGTACAGATAAGGATACAGATAATTTAGATGGTTGAACAGATACAGATACAGATAGTCGTGTACTCGCTCATCCCTACTGAAGTTTTACAGGTAGTGTAGACTTTTTGTTGCAGAGTGGTTCTACATGTCAATACATCATCAGGTGGTTTCAGCAAGTTACTAGGTTCTTTAAAATCACACAAAACAATACAACAATGAACTGATATTAGAAACTATAATTTGTACTTTTGAAAACTTAAGTATTTTCAAAAGTAAGTACTTCAGTAAACTTTTGACTGAGCAACATTTACTTGTAGTTGAATAAATTTTGACCATGAGTAACAATACTTTTACTTAAGTACTAGAGTTGAGTACTTTGTCCACCACTGCATTTGGCGCATCATGAAACAAAGAGTCCAGCAAAGACCCAGGACGGTGAACAGCTAGAACGCTACATCAGACAAAAATGGGACAACATTCCTCTCCCAAAGCTCCAGCAACTGGTCTCCTCACTTCCCAGATGTTTACAGACTGTTGTTAATAGAATAGGTGATGTTACACAATGGCAGACATGGCCCTGTCACAATTATTTTGTATTATATTTAACTTTTGACATCTGATCTGTGTTCAACATTCTATTGTGAATAAAATATAAGAAAATAATAATAATAAAAAAATATGGATCTATGATCCATTCCATTTATATTTACATATAACACAGCATCCCAACATTTGTGAAATTAGGGTTGAATAATCACTGCATTTATTAAAATAAATAAAGAACCATTTTAAGTGTATAAAGGTTTTATAAAATGAATTTTCCAGAACTGTACACCAAAGTGAATAACAATTGTTGAACATTGAATTACTGATACAGCCAATAAGCCTTGCAAAAATAGGACAAGAGATCAGGAATACCCCAGTTCAAATGCCCACAAAAGCCTTGACCAAAGAACCAAAAAAGCCTGGGAACATATATATTGATCTAGGATGACATTGGGACATTTAGTCAAGCCCCAAACCAATGTTAAAGGGCTTTAAAACGATTAGCTAGAGTATCATGTGCTATCTACTGTTTTCAACATCACTACAGACTATACAAAATATATCATCGCATTATTAGTTCAGTGGAGCAGAATGCCATATTGCTTTTGACATGCAATGCATGCTTAAAGGTCATGTGCAGAGGATTAAGTTCAATTAACATCTGCATGTGGTGCAGAAAAAAATGCTCAGGGCTATTCAGGCAGGTTTCTTTGTGCTCCTACGTCTGTGCTGCTTCATTTATATTACATAATGTTAAAAAGGTGAAATTCCCAGAAAGTTAACAGAAAAAAATATTGTAAAAATGAACTATGTACTGCAGTCTTAAAATGAATTATATGTACATAAATCCAAATGAGAACCACCATAGAAAGTGTAATTATGGCTGTAAAACAAACTGAAAATTTATTTGAGGGACAGCCTTTGTGTGTTATTTATATATACCATGTTAAATACTATGTTTTTAGTAATATGTTTTGGAACACTGTGGAAAAAATGGTAAAATTAGATTTTAAGTGTTTTGAGGATTCAAATATTGCTTTTTTTCATCTAATCAAATCTTTGATTTATTTCATTTCGTTATATTGCTTGTTTCAAGATGCAGTAATATCCTTAGACTGAACTAACAAATCACTTTTTATAGTGAATGTTATGAAAATAACAAATAAGTTGTGAAATATTAAATATTCAAATAAGTGTTGAAATTCTTGATGCCTGCTTTGTTCAAGAACACTCTTCACAGTAATGGTTTCAAAAGGAGTTCTTTAGCAGCAACTGTGAAAAAGGGATCTTCAAGGGTTCTTTAGAACAGACAATCTAGCATTAGCAAAAAAAGCATATTTTTGACTACCAAGGTTCAAATTGTTTTCCCTTAAAGGTACAACATGGTTTGAGGGTTCCATCCAAGTGATGGTCCTATATTTTTTTCCTGAGTGTAAAATTTATTTTATTTTGAGGAAAGCAATGTTACTCTTCAGTTTAAAACGTTAACTTCAATGCTAAATTGCTTTGCATGGCTACATTTTTTCTCTATAATGAAGAATTGTGTATTTGGTTCTTCAAATTTTTTTTTACATTTGATATTTTGTTACAAAGCAAAGTCCCTTTTTTGCTACAAAATATTTTTGTTTACCATATGTGTGCCATAGACAGATCTTTAGAAAAAACTTTTTTTTTGTAATGATTAAAGATTGTTTTATGTCTGTCATTTATATTTTTTCCAGGCCATTTCATAGGGAGGTTTTATTTTCAGTTGAGAACCTCACTGTTCTCAATATCAGCTTATGGAATCAATTTGACAACACAAGCACACATTTAAACACCTAAAAATACAATTGCCTGGAAACAATAAAACAACCACTATCTGTCCCAGTTGCTCAAGTTCTACTCAAGTGGTTGGAGCTTAAGCTTCAATTATCACCACGCCACTTGCTATTCTGCAGCAATTTGTCACTTGCAGTTCTTGGTGGTGCTGACTCATGATTTGTTCTGACAACATGGATACCCCCAGAGTATTTGAGTTTTGTGCTAGTGTGGCCAGATGGGAACATTCCACAATGCCAAGCTAGATTCAAGCTGGATCAAGGCATCTATTACATGGCTGTTGTATAGTTGTGGAAGAATGTGTCACGTGGGATCTCAAATTTCAAGTCACTCCTCCTAATGGCCAGCCCAAAAGCTGAATGCAGTTGGAATGTCAGATTGATTTCATCCATGGTTTTTTAGCATCACTGTGTTGATGTCATGGTGTTGCATTCTCCTCAAGACACAATTTTTGTCTCTAGCATTGTCCACTCCAAAGCACCAATGAGATTTGACTTTCGTTTACTACGACATCATCTTATGTCCCATTCTGTCTTTGAGCTGTGGCTGAGCAGTGCCTTCATGAGACATCTTCTTCTGTAACTCTCTTGGTGACAAATACAGTTATGAAGTTGCACTTGATGGAATACCCAGAGACACCCTTTGCCTCACACTTGCCAAGGGTGTTATTATAAGATCAAGCTGTAAGCACAAGTTAGCCGGAATCTGTGCACTCAACTATGCATCCTTATCTAGGTTTGTGACAGATAAAGTAGCTCAGTGCAACATCAAAATGTTCTCAAGGCCCCAAGCTTCCTAAACCTTCCTCCCTTCAGGCTGTTTTAAGTGTTTTATTCAAGGGACAAGACAGTAGTGCCCATTAAAATCAAAAACACTTATGTAGATTGCACTTCATGCATAATTCTAACTAATTTCACAATGTCTAGACAGCGCTTACGTAAAATAGACAGTGCAGACACAGGTTATTTTTAACAAAACCATACAAAATCTGTACAGGTTTTGTTACTTACCTTTGAATGCATCATAAGCTACTGGCTATGTTCTTCAAATACTATATTATTTAGCTGATAGAAATAAATGGCAGAAAATAGCAAAGTGGTCTTAGGCCTTATTGGGATTGGAATAAATTTACATGGGGTCCTGGGTAATTTCTTCTTTTACAGGAGCACCTCTGTGATTTCATTTACATCCAGATGCATCATATCAGCATTTTTTCCCATCGTCCTCTGAAAAAATAACAAACTTAATTACCAACTGTTAATCATCTGATAATTTTAGTCCTGCTGGATACAAATCTCTCAGATTTTCCAGGCAGATGTCATCTTACGTTGAAAAATAAAGACTTTTAGCTGCTGTTACTAACCGTATTATTAGTCTTTTAATGTGTGGGTCAAACAAAAGTCTTCACAAATCACAAACCAAAACATATGAATGCTTTTGAAGAGCCAGTTAATAATCTACTTAGTCTGCATGGAAGAACTTCCACTCCATACGCTACCTGGGAGAGCATTATGAGGTGGTAAGAGAAATTAAAATCCATCCAAAAAACAACATACCAGCTTATTAAAGAATAATTCTTCCTTATTAAAAAAAGTGATTACAGTCACAGCTACAGGTACAAATGAACAGTGATCATATTATCATGTGACACAGACAAATTCTCTAAACCTTCTGAAATCTTATAAAAGTTACAACAAAACAAAGCATTTGTGGGCAGAGCACAAACAGATCAATTCCAGAAATGGGCATAATGACCACACTTATTGGTGGTAAGGATTGTTTAGTCATGCTGATTTCACAGTGGTTTACACAGACTGAGGCAGAAATATTACGGAAAGTAAGATATAAAACATGAACATCATATTTTTACATACTGGTACATGTGAAGTACATGATATTATTGTGAGTAAAGGTACGTTTTTTATGTTTGAAGTGCTCATGTACAAGCATAGTAATATAGCATAAAATCTTTTAGCAATATTTAAATATTCAGCGCAGTTCACAATGTATAAATACCTAGAATGCATCTAGTTATCACTCATCCAATGAGGAAAGTAGGCTAAACTGTACACCTCAGTATAACACAGTGAGGTACTTAATGCTTTACATTACGTAACAACATATGAAGAGCTGTGATCTGGACAGGGCAGGAACAGTAAGGGCCTCAGGGCTGTATCTAATTGCATTGAATTTACTTCACTAAGTATTTAGGGAAGCATAGAGACAGCATAACGAGGGGAAGCACTTTATGCAAATAGGAATCCATTATAAACCACCCCAAGCATGTCTGTGTAAAAATACATGAGCAAGGCTTCCTTCCAGCAGATGGTGCAGTGAAAGTTATATCTACCTAAAGCAGGACTATTGCATTTAATGTTTGTTTCTTTGCCAAAGCTTTGTATTGCCTTTTTTATATTTATGGCAATGCGTGTGAGAGAAAACCAGTAAACATATGCTGAAAGCTTTCAACATTGCTGTATTTCATTTTTCATGAGGCTCCTGTCAGAGGTTTAGAGTGGCTGCCAAATGTACAACTGTTTTTTCACTGACAAAAATCTTCAGCAGATTCAGTCTTTAAAAGGAAAAACAATCCAACTTAAAACAAGACTATTTCCATAACCCAGCTTTACAATCCATTCTTTTCATGTATTAGAAACTATCATTTTCTGCTCTATTCAGCATTTTATAACATCTTATGTGTCTCTGCCATGTGGTACCATTAGATTAGATTTTAGATTCAACTTTTTTAGATTTTAGATTCAACTTTTAGGGAGCAGTTAGGGATTAGGTACTTTGCTCGAGAACTTCAGTCATGACCTGCACGGGGATCGAATCAGCGACCTTCCGGTCACAAGACCGAATCCCTAAACACCAGTCCAAGCCTGACCCTATTGTATGACTATGCTGCCTTTTTCAAAATATACTAAATTATGACATTGTGCTATTGCAATGTAAAAAAGTAACAATGCATCCTTAGTTGTTTAGGCAAATACGTGGATACAGTCATTTTTCCATTAAAATGTTATTAAAAAATTATCAAATCAAACCATCTTTCATTAGCTACTGTTATGCGTTCATGCCAGGGGTGTACACAGACATTTAGAGGGTATGATGCTCTCATCTGGAAACAGGGTGCTTGATTAGATATCTGGGGATAACAGAAAACCAGAAGGAAGTATTGCTGTGCTATAGACCTCTAAGACAGTCAGCAATATGCACTTTTTTTTTTTTTAGGTGGACCCTCACTGCTCTGATCCCATGCTCTGGGGAAGGAAAAGTGCAGCAGACAGAAATGAAAACAAATGAAAAGAGAGACATACATAAACAAAGACCAGGCTGTGGAGCATGACAAGTCTTAACACACACATTAGTCTCAGGGTCAAGCTTAAGCTTCAGTTCTCTTTATTGCAATGACCCATGATCGTCACGCTTGTGGAGAGAAAATCAAATAAAACATGAACACCATAGCAGGAGAGAATCATCCTTAATCATTAAGCTTGTATTATTGTGGCTAGCTAATGTGTTTCTAGAAGTAAGCATTTGTGTCAAGTTGTATTTCACATTTAAAAATATTGGTACTATTAAAGAAAAATGACCTTAACTTGGCTTATCCTAACTGTAGTTTCACACAACAATGATCTTTTGGTTTTGTAGGGCTTCATGCACAACTTGCCACATTATCTCTGCTTCAGGTACTTTGCTGAAGTTTGCTCAAGGTCCATAACAAAGAGAGTGGCTTATTATCGCCTACTGAAGTAGTTGCCTGCACATGTACAATCCAGTAATTGCTGCCACTGAACAAGCAGACTGAATTGGAGATGACACTCAACCATTATTGCTGAATCAAATGCTGTTTTTGCAATTATGTTAGTTTGGCTGAACACACTGAATCGCCCTTGTGATTCTCATAAAAAGTTAATCTATCCACAACCACACTGCTTCTGAAGCCAGAGCTCTGCACAATGACGCCAAGAGGATAATTTCAGGGCAGCAGTCCTGTGCTCCACTATCTAAACAAGGACTAGAGGAGTTCATAAAAGACTGGAAAATGACTCAAATAAAGCCCTTATTTATGCCAAATAATAACAATGTAACCGTAGTCAAGAGTTTGGGTTGGTTCTCACTGCATATTAAGAGAAATGTGGCCTATTTTTTTTACATAATCTTTAATTATATCATTTAATATTACGGTAACATAACACACATAAACAGTATTTATATGCATTGCAGCTACACTGGCTAAAATAACAGAAGACCAAAAACTTTATTTTAGCTACTATACTTGTCTTTACACAAACTGTAAACTTTCTGAGTTTGATCTACAATGTTATATATTTGTGGCTCTTTGTTCAGCCAAACTATTATAATTCAAAGTATATTTGACAAACATCCCAGATTGTCTACTGAATATAAACTCAGCTGTACATATATATTGATATATGAGTAGTATTATTCTGCATGCTTAAAATGAACTTTTTAAGAAAAAAGTAAACCAAATGATACTGTAGCTTATGGACCCCTACATCACTGAACTAGTAAGCAGTCACCTACCTGCCATCAGCCAGACAATGATTCAACACAAAAGAAGAGGGCAGCTCAATTGTTTTTCTACTTATTTAAGCAATTAGTGACCTAAAACTACAGCTGGGCAATGTGGCCACAATTTTTGTTCTATTTTGGCTGATCTCAATATCTAGCACCACATCTAAATTTCTTATTTTTAAAGAATAATTTCAAGTCAGTGTATTTCAAGAATACCATATATAATGTAAACTAATCATTAATGATTATCCGGTATGTTCAAAGTATGTAAATATTTACATTTTTTAAATATAATTTCTATAATTTTAATGGCTCTCATTTTTAGGTTAATTGTCTGTGTTTAAAGCAGAACATTCTAGAAACTGTGAGGACACATAAGCATTAGCTTAATGATAATGTAACCCAGGGATCAGCATTAGCTGGCTAATAGATATTAGCACCATGCTAGCAGAAGAAATGTGATGCTGAAATGTTGCTTATAAAGTTCATTGAAAATATTAACCATTTTTTTATTAAAGATTACTGGTTTAAAAAGAGGGGTTAGCAACTTCATTTCATTTCAAGACTTTATTTTACAAATATTAAGTGTTAATTTACACAACTTAATTACCAGGATGTCATTTTCTCCATTCAAAGGAAGGCTTTGTATAAATACTTTGATTCAGTTTTTGCACTGACAGAAGTCTTAAAATGGCTGCTACTTTCATGTGTTTAATATTAGCAGTATGCTAATACAGTATTTAGCAGATGAGCTGGTTTAACCTACAAGATGAGTGTACCACAAAGAACTTATAATTGTCTGATTTCCAAAACTCAGCAGATTCTGACCTGTCCTTTATAAAAACACAATTTCACAATCAACCGGTGAGTCCAAAACTGTACTGTTCACTACATTGTGCACAACTTTGTAGTGGTGTCTGAAAACATAATGCAGAATATCTAGCGAAATAAGAAAGTTACAGGAATGTCTTGTTTAGAAAAAGAAAAAAGGTTGATATGTTACAAACTATTTTTCAGGTATCCTTGCTGCTCTCAGCCATCACAGGTTCAGGTACTCAAACACATTAAGAGGGCAAGAATTGCAAGTCATTAACTCATGATGAGGCACAGCTGTTAACTGAAAACCATTCCAGGTGACTACCTCATAAAGCTGACTGAGAAAATGCCAAGAAAGCTGTCATCTAAGCAAGAGGTGCCTACTGTGAAGAATGTAAAATATAAAACATGTTCTGGTTTGTTTAACACTGTTTATGTATTCCTTCATTGTTTGGGTGACTTTAGTATTAATCTACAATGCAGAACAATGTTAAATAATGGAAAACCACTGAATGTCCAGAAGGTGTGTCCAAATGTATATTTGCTATATACTGTTCTAATAGCATCCTTTCCTGATCTGCAAAGCTGAAAATACACAAGAGACAAAGCAGAACACTACCCAGATCTCCAAATTCATGATGTACATGAAATACAGTTCATTCTACTATAAAGTTACCACAAAAAGATATGACTTTTTGATATGACAGTGTTGGTATGTTTTTATCTCTACATATTCTGTATTGATTAATATTGATTTTAGCACTGGAATTAAATAACTATAATACTGGCACAACCATATTATAACTGCAGTGAACTGTATCTTCTTCACTACACAAAACAAAGTACACACTTGAGGCAAGCTTGCTGAAGTGTGCTTGGCTGACCTGCTACTCAGGATGTCTGGTGCTTCCCTGCAACAGCCAGTTTCACTGTATGACTCAATTTGTCTCCATGGATGATAAATAATTGCAAAGCAAACAAATGATCTCTGCCACACTGAGCTTGCTTCCCTACCAGGCCTCAGCTGCCTCCATATCGAGCTGCCTTTTTCATGCTCAGCCACACTGTAGTTATGCTGTCTTCAGTAATAATTACTGCTCAGTGCCAAATGAGGAGTGAGAGGGCTTAGACGTAAGAGTGAAGAAATATAGGCATGAATATGGTTAATAAAGGTTATGATCAGTTCACATAAAGTATACAGAATACATTAATGTATTAAATGTATTCTACATTTATAATCACATTTGAGTGAGTTCAGATTGCACATTTCTTGTTCTGCAAGTATTGCAAAAGTTGAGTTTAAGAGTGATGAGGAGTCTCAGGTTTGTATAACAGCAGGCCAAATGCTTCCCAAATTTTTAATTAATTAAAAAAGTATCACTAGACACCACTAGAATGAACTAGTGGAACAACAGAGGTCAAAGAAAGAGGAAAAAAAAACATTTACATTTACATCTGAAACAGTGTTGCCAGGCAGATCATCATATTTACTATATGAGTTTAAATTTAAAGAGTAAAATCATCAATGTAAATATGACAGTGTTAAATGTACTCTTTTTTAAACTCCACGGAACCACTGGTGGTTCCAAATTCGCATTTATTGCATTCAACAGTTCATAACATTTATATTTCATAAGCTACATACAAGTGTAAGGTGTCATTTGAAAGCTGCAACTGTCCTCTTTTCAGTTCAGTAGATCATTTATGCAAATATTGAGGCATCTAATGTGTAATTTTCTTCAAATAAACTATGCGCCCAAAAATTTTATCCAGAAATCTGAATATGATTATGCATTATTATAATTTAATAAAATTGATATTTCAATCAATATGTATAAATCATACATCAAATGAAAGGGTTGATTCTCAGGATTATGAGAACAATAAATGTTAAGCTGTCAAGTGTTCATGTTTCTTTTATTTATAGGAAATACCTGTAATTTATAATCACTTTTACTTTTAATCGCTTTTCATTTATAATCACTTTTACTGCTATATGTCCATGTTTTTACAACTTTTATATATTATCTTGATATTATTGAATTCCTGATGTTGTTCTGAAACTAACAAGTCCTCGTTTGTGTCTCTATGTCAATCGAGTGCAAAGAAATCCAAGATTTATTGTCCTCATGCATGGCAAAAATATAACGCCTTGAAGGAACCTTTATTTTGAAACTTCTCAACCGTTCCTTCAGACGTCATGTGACATTAACACAACTTGATTGGCTGGTCAGATGAGGGTCTCCTCTGTAATTTGACACGTCACTCGAGCTGATCCGTCCATTGGCTGTCTACCAGGAGGCTTTAATATTTAAATGGACTCAGCGCGGTGATGACTTCAGAGCACTCGTTTTGCGTTTTTACCGGAATTGCAGCCATGAGTTGTGTAATTTATGAAAGAAAGTAAGTTTATACACTGTTGGGGAAGTTTTGGTTGAACCAGATTGGGAAAATGATGTTTTATTGTTCTGATATTTACCCTTATACAGATGTAAACAAAACCCGTGTCTCTGTCCATGGCTGCAGCTCGCGCTTCCAGTGTCTGATGAGCGATCTAATGATTTGTGTGACATGTCTTAGCTCTGACAGTCACATATAAACAGTTAAAAGTTGTTTCTAGGTGAGGAAAGTATTTTATGGCTGTTTTAAGCATTTTGACTAGGTTTAAATGCCAGTTATGACCTCATGTGACCTTTGTCCTGAAATCTCTATCTGGTTTATAGGACATGTCCCTAATAGTACAGATCTAATGCAAATTTGTACTAATGTGTGTAAAAAGCTGTTTTTAGCTTAGAAACTGTAGAACACTTTAAAATGATCTTGAACTTGAATTTGAACTTGAAATTTAAATTAAAAAAAACAGGAAATAAAGTTGTGCACTCAGAATTTTTTCTAGTACAAGTTCACATATAAATACACACATCTGAGCCACAAAATGGATCTAATATGGTCTAAATACTGTAATATAGAGTATAAAAAATTATTTTAAGAAAAAATATCACTGAACACCTGCTTTTTTTGACATTTAGAAGCAAAACTTAAGAAAATGGAATCACTCTTATGATACAAAACACATTATTCTTCTACCCTGAAGGGTTCTTGAACAAAAAACACTAACAGTTTGCATTTATTCTATGCAGTTAGGGAGTAATAATCCTTAATACTAGACCATGACAAATCAGGCGAAAATGAAGGAAAATACCCCTGGAGCATAAGAGGTTAAAGTTAGACTGAGACTTCTGGTGTTAGAGTTAAATTTCTTTTTAGTTCTATTTAGTCGCAACTGGCTAAACAAACAACAAAAAATACTAACAATAGTTACATTTTTACTCTGTAGAATAGCGGCGTCAAACTCTAGTCCTGGAAGGCCAGATTCCTGCACAGTTTGGTGATCTTCCTGATCCAACACACCTGAATCAGTTCAACAGGTCATTATCAGGCTTAATTGTAGTGTCAGAGCAGAGAAATCACCAAACTGTGCTGAACACCAGCCCACCAGGACTAGAGTTTGACACCTACCATATATGCTCCCAAGTAGTGTTAATTACTTTAGGTGTTAACACTGCTGACTTTAGTGTGTTGCAGTATTTAATAGACACGACTAAAAACTGACCCACTTTACAAAAGAAAATTACACTCTTAAAAATAAGAAAAAAGTATTTTTAGTGATGCCATACATCTACATTTGACGCATTTAGCAAATGCTATTATCCAGAGCAACTTACAGTTGGGGGTAGGTGCCTTGGTCAAGGGCACTTCGATCATGACCAGCCTGGGAATCAAACCAGCAACCTTTCAGTCACAAGACCAGATTCATAATCATCTGTCCATGGCTGCTGTAGAACAACTAAATTTAATTCAGATCATTTTAAGTGGCTGGTTCTTTAAAGAAGCATATTGTAAATTAACTGTGTGAAAAAGAAGAACCTTTCTAAAGTTTAAAGAATCTACACTTAAAACTAAGGTTCTTCCAAGAATGTTAAATTGGCTACCATGTAGGTTCTTCAGACCTTTAACATGTTCTTCACACTCACAAATCTCATTTACAGGAAAGGTTCTTAGAGTAAGCAGCCTTTTAAAACATTTTTTTAGGATCAAAAAAGTGTAAGAGTGTACATAAGCCTGTAAGATCATTGCATATCTGACAGAATCATATATTAAAGTGAGAAAGTGGATACCAGTTCAGTTAACAGTTTGGCCATGTTATGTTCATCGACACACAAGCCACAATGCCTTGTGGTTTGATTACAATTACTCAAGTTAAACTGTCCTCCTGCCTAAGCAGGTGTCATTACTTTCTTGAACAAATAAAGGTGGATTTATTTGATTAACACCCAGATCCACTTTAATTTGTTGTCCATCAATAGTAGGAAGCTTGTTTATTTCTTCAATTTATCCACAAAGTAAGAGATATAACACTAATTGTGGATGTGGTACATTAACTCTGATACAGCAGCACCCTCTGTTGTTGGCTGGTAGTTATTGAAAAGCCCTTAATTTAGTTTTTTAACATTAAAATAACAACTTAGTTTCAATATAACAGTTTAACATAATGTCATGCAATAAAAGCATGGAAAAGAGTGTGAGATGAGTTATTCTTTGGTTATATAAATGGAAGCATGCACTCATGGGCATTTAAAGAATCAATTGTTTATGCTAACTGAAGGGTTAACTAACAAGACATATTTGTACTGGTAGAGACACTCAACCAAAACCAATTTGTGGTCAGTGGAATTATTTTTTCTTAGTCAGTAAGAAGCCTCTGTACTAGTCTACATTTAATGTTTTTACTGAGACATTTGGAATGATAAAGACATCAGGCTATGCCATTTTGCAAAATGGGTGAAAGCATACTACTCAGCATTGCATTAAGTTAAAGACTAGTATAACCTACAATCAGTTTATAAAAAAGTAATGTGTAAATTTAACACAGACCAGGAGCTGGTGCATTTCTCTAATAGAAAATAAGAGTTTGCCACTTCCACTTATCCACAGCACTACTACTGAAGTGGCCTATGTTATACATTTGTATGATTGGTAACAATGACAAAATGAATAGAACAAACAAATAGAACAAATAGAATGGACAAATAGAACACCTTGATCATCAGTTAGACATTTTATGACATTACCTACTGGACTTACCTTATAATTTCATAATAATAATCCAGTCATTTATCTTTTTTAGATATCCAGCACGTGGAAATGTCCTGCAGAAAACTGTTATGGCAGTATATAGGGTGTAGATGGGAATATGTTAAACTAGGCAACTGTGAATTGAGGAGATCTTTCAAAACAACCTGTGAATGTGTTGCCTCCAAAAGAAGTTGTTGTGTAGTAACTGGTATAAGTTTTCCGAAGTGGGCATAAAACCCATTCCCATCATGAGAACTCATGAGACTTTTTTTTTCCATCAACTGAAGTTAATACACTTGTGCAGTATCAGATATCTTGCAAGCAGTGGTGGATGCTGGTCTTTCAAGGAGGGGAAGCTCAATTTCGGGCTACATCATAAAATGTGTAGGTTTATTTATACGTAAATTCTACCCTCCATTCCTTTTCAAGAAAATGATCTGTGACCCTGTCGTACCAACAAGGCGTCTTTTCCAGGGACTTGACTAGTGTCCTCTCAATGGCCAGCAGAGCAAGGCTGCTTAAACGGCCTTGGCTCATGGTGTTGCGGGTGTAAGACTTGAGCCGCTTTAAACAGGAGAAGCTCCTCTCTACACCTGCTAGCTCGTTAGCTGGGACTGGCGCGAGGCTAGTGTGAAGTGTGTCCGCTTTGTGAGTGCTTTGTGATGGTGGAGAGGCTCAGCAGCACCCACTTTACAGAAACTTTGATAGAAGTCAGAAAGAGTGATAGAAGTAGGGTGACCAGACGTCCTCTTTTACCCGGACATGTCCTCTTTTTGAGACTTAAAACTTATGTCCGGGCGGAATTTAAAAAATGTCTGGGATTTTGTTTTACTCGAGAAGCATTTCTTTCCCAAACTAGTCTCGCCCTCCCCCTATTCTGTTCAGTCCACTTGAGTGAGATGTTACGCTATTTTAAATGCACTTGGGCGAGCATTAGGTTTCCCTTTAGGCCGCCCACAAGATCACCGATTGGCTCTGCCATTT
>BRDA01033620.1:8083-18671 GCA_036984385.1 Crenuchus spilurus | reverse complement strand
AAATATTAGATGTTGGCATCTCCACATCACTGCATTCAGTTTTTATTCACAATTTGTTTAGTGTCCCAACTTTTTTGGAATCCGGTTTGTAGATGGATGTCATAGAACACAAAGTTCATTACACGTAAAGTAACACATTTCCAGCCTTTTTGTCTTAATGTTGATACTGATTGGATAGTAATTGACTCAAACTCAAAATTAAATATTCTAATTGTTTGAGATTCTGGATTTCTGATTTTCATGAATTATATGTCATGATCAACACTGAAAGATAAAAAGGTCTGAAATATGTATTTTTACATCTAATGAATATAAAATATGACACTTTACCTTCTTGATTTAAATCCTGAATAACAACAAACTTTTTTCCACAATATTCTGAAGTTCTAATGTGGTACTGTACAAAAAAAGTAGGCTTACTGGCCTGCATAGTGCACCAAACACAAAACCCTTTTTAAAACTTCAGTTTCTTGGAATGAACATGACATAAAGCACATAAGTCACATTTGAAATGATTCACTGCTAGTGTTGAAGGTCATATCCAAGGGTTTTATTTTTCTCCCAGTAAGAGTGAGTCACTCAGGCTTGTATGACTAACATGTTTTTGAACTTGAATAGAAAATACAGAATATAAAATACTGAAATGTTAATAATCAAAAATCTTTTGGTAGACTGGAATCCATCAGTGCTTTGGAATATTTGCTACCACAAATATGATTCAAACGCTTTCATATATACTTATAAAGCTTGCTTTTGAGTCATGATGAAATCAGTGTAATGCAATGTAAATGAGTGTACTAGATGTATTCCAGTCTGAACTTTTAGGTCTGTACAAATAGATGCCACCTGCTGTGCTGTTTATTATCGTCTACTGCAGGTGCAGCTTAATACCCAAGCGCCTCGATGTCTTAAAGCAGCCCACATGGGACTTTAGCATGTCTGCAGTTTTGTTCAGTTCTTGCTTAGAGTCTTTCTTTTACTAGAGTTTAAGACTTTCTGCTCTATTCACCTGACACCTCTATTAACTAATAACTTTATAAGGATGTATGATGATAAAAATACAGACATTTTCAGTACAGTCATCAGTCAAGAGGCTTCTATCCATGCATCCCTGTTATTCATTTAAAATAAAGGATTCAGGGCTGCATGCTGACAATACCAAGGTAATTAACTTAACACTCTGAAAAAAGTATCTGCTTTTGTTGGAATAACTGTCTCTACTGTTTTAGCAAAACTAATACATAAATTAATCATTAATTAATTAATTAATTAATAACCAATACAATAATAAATAAATAAATAAATAAATAAAAAGGACAACAAAAGGATTAGTCTGGGCAAGCAAGGATGGGTTGTGTTCACCACTTTGTGCTAAATTTGGTGAGAACATTTTCAGTCAGTTCAAAGACATTGTTTGTCAGAACAAGACTGCAAAGAATTGAGGTGTTTCACCAGGTGTAGTTTAAAATATCATGTAAAGATTCAGGTAGTCAGTGGAAATCTTGTTGCAGAAAGGCCACACTTTGGAAGTACTTTGGAAAACCATATTGTATCACACAGTCCATCACTGCGTCAACAAATGCAACCTGTGCTGGTATTTTAGAGAGACATGCAGTATGCATACTGTTTAAATGACATCTTTTCACAGGAACTTCATGTTTTTTCAGCAGGACAGTGCCTGACCTCATTCTGCACGAGTTACAACAGTGCGGCTTTGCAGACACAGAGTGTGAGTGCTTGACTGTCCTGCCTGCAGTCCTCATCTGTCTCCTGTTGAAAAAGTCTGGAGCATCATGAAGAGGACAATTAGACAACAGTGACCACAGAGTGTTGAGCAGCTCAAGTCTTGTTTACAGAAAAAATGGACAAAAGCTCCACTTTCAAAACTGTAACAATTAGTATCTTCACTTCACAAATGATTAAGAAGTGTAATTAAAAACTGGTGATGAGGCAAACATACCTCTGTCCCAGTTTTTTCTGCATGTGTGTCAGGCATCAATTTCTAAATTTGTTGATATTTAACAAATAGAATTAAGTTGGTAAGATATAGAAAGAAACATATTTTTGTCTTTTTGACTTAAATAAAAGTTCAAGTAAATTAATAAATGACACTTTTCAGCTTTTATAGCATTTTTAGAATGTGACTCAACTGTTCTGGAACTGGGGTTTTATCATTTAGTTATGTTAGTTTTGTCCTTCCTCAATGTTCTTTTCTCTCACTTCTGAAACATTCTTATTCCACTCAGTCATTTTCTCTCTCTCTCTCTCTCTCTCTCTCTCTCTCTCTCTCTCTCTCTCTCTCTCTCTCTCTCTCTCTCTCTTTCTCTCTCGCTCTCTCTGATGTCTGTTCACATTCATCTCCATTAGAAATGTGTAGGTATTAATAGTTTCTGGGGCAGAATAAAGGAGAATGTTTTTACGTTCTTTACATTGTTTACTATCAACCAGGCACAGGCTTCCCCATCCTCATGACCTGCTATCCTGCTATAAGAGTTGCCTAAACACTTTTAAACTCTCTCTCTCTCTCTCTCTCTCTCTCTCTCTCTCTCTCTCTCTCTCTCTCTCTCTCTCTCTCTCTCTCTCTCTCACGCTCTCATGCTCTATCTCTCCTTTATGCCCACAGCTTCTTGCTTTAGTTTGCTATCATTATTTCAGAGTTGTCATCATGTTTTGTGGGACTGGTGCTTTCAGCCCTTTCCAAATCTTTTCCTTTTTTATAAGAAGAAGGTTGTTGGAGATATTAATCATTGTCCTCTAGCTAGGCTCCCCTGTGGAACATTCTGCCACTATTACTGTTTGGTGCCTGTGTGTGTGAGTGTGAGTGTGTGTGTGTGTGTGTGTATGTGTGTGTGTGTGTGAGTGTGTGTGTGTGTTTGGTCGGTGTGTCAAAAAACCACTCACCTTTCTTATATTATCCAATTAATGAATGCCTTACCAAGAATGACATAGGAGCTACGTGCTGATAGTGAGGCCACAGGTCATGTGATGTCAGATAAGATAAGAATGAAGTGTAAGACACGAGTGATGATTGTGATGATGTGGATCATTTTAAGCGCCAAATGCAATTAAAGCTTATTGATCGCAGCCATTGCTCTGGCTCTGCCTGGCCTGGGATGCACTGCAGTGCTTCTGTTTTCCCTCCTTTTCATCCCCCACTCTCTCTCTCTCTCTCTCTCTCTCTCTCTCTCTCTCTCTCTCTCTCTCTCTCTCTCTCTCTCTCTCTCTCTGTCTGTCTGTCTCTCTCTCTCTCTACAATATCTTCTGTATTTATACTCCTCAGACAGGCAATAAATTTCTTTCCTATTTGTTTACTGTTTACTATACCATCATTCCCACAGAGGTGTCACAGTAAAATGTATCAATGTGCATCATGAATAATGAGCTTTCAAGTAATTATTCTATTTAAAGCAGTTGCACGGTTTCAACGCCAAATCTCACCAACAACCAACAGCAAACAACCAACCAACACATACCTCACACTCTTCTCCTGCACTTAGTTCAGACTCCTGGTGAGTATCTGGGTAGAAAAGGCAGGTTCTGTACAGGTACAACAAGGTACAAACATTATAAATGTAGTCTTAAAAGTTCTCCATGGTCCTTAAGGTTCACTGCATTTATGTTTCTAGGATAAAAAGCTTATGCATCCAATTAAGAAATCATAATTAATGAGACTAAAGAGTAAAAGTGAGTGGAGTCAAGGCAAGTCAATCAACTACATTAATTACAATAAAATCTCACGCAATTCCCAAACTAAAGGTACTGAAACTAAAGATTCCACCCCAGTGACAGGAAAGCTGCCACAGTGATGAAGTGCACAATATCCTGTCTTCTGTTTGCGTCTTCAGGCTCGTTCAGGATTCTGCTGATTGTATCCATCCATCTTATTGTCGGACATACTCTTCATCTTCACCTTCAACTGTTTCTGCTTAATGATCTATGTATTGATTTTTTTTTGCCTGCAGCCACCTGTACAACACTGAAGCTAAGCAGATTTGGATCTGGTTAGACCTTGGATGGCAGACCTCCAGTGAAAATCCTGTGTGACTGCTGGAAGTGGTGTTTGTGGGAAGGAGCAGAAGGTCCTATTGTGTATCTCAATGACCCAGAGTCACTGTACTGGATACATCTTAATGAGATGTTAAAAAAAAGTTTCTATAAGATCAGAAATAGATCCCTGGTCATTTCCTCTAAATGTGTAGAGGTGGTACCTGGTTATCTTACTTCCTGGCATCCTGCTAAGTTTTCTTTCATAATGTGTCCAAAATGAAAGCACTTGAGTTTGGTTATCTGAGCTTCTGATTTAAAGTGTGGATTGATTTGGGCAAATATAAGTTTTTGTCACTGATAAGGCCGTATCAAAAGTCTTCACCAATGTTAAAGTTTAAAGTCATCAATATTATATTCTTTAAGACTATTATGCAGACAGCATGTTAATTTAGAAAATGTTCCTCTCTGTGCTTTGTTAATGAGGGCTGTACGTGTAGTTCCCTGTTCCTGGCTTGGGCTCGAGTGATTTTAAACTTTATTATTCTCTAGAGAAAGCAGCCAGTGCTGAGACAGCAATGAGGAGTCATCCTCCACCTTCTGTTACATCCGCAGCCCTGCCGCTAAGAAAAGACACATACATACGCTCACACACACTCTGCTCCAGATTATCTGGGAAGAGCCCAGGAACGGCATCCTCACCCACGCCCACAGCACAAAACACACACACACACACACACACACACACACACACACACACACACACACACACACACACACACACACACACACACACACACACAGGCTTTAAAACAGCATCATACAACCCCAGTAAATTCTGTCTGATCAACAGTTCAGAGATATCAGTCTTTCTCTTTTTCCCTCCCTACTTTGGTTGGTATTAATTAAATTACATTTTTAATTACACTGTACGTCAAGAGGGAGTTTGAGGCTTTGCCGGAAATTGGTCATGCTGCTGTATCTTTGATGTAGTATAACTTTAGTGAATTTCAAAACAAAGAGAGAAAGATGAAAGAAAGAAAATTAATAAAAACTGTACTTAAAAGACTACTTCACTGTACTTCAGTCGAATGTTCATCAATCAGTTGCCAGAGATGATCATTATAAAATTTTTCCCAATAATTGCAAAAGAGCAGAAAACCTGTTTACTCAAAATTTGCTTATAGTAGAAGTCAGGGGGCAGTTGCTTCACCTGCTTATAAACAATGAACATGTCCAAATAATCTCAATAATAATGCTGCATTCTGCTTAGCTTGAATGTTTGAAATAGTTAAATTTTTAACTTTGCAAAACAAAAATACAGAAATCTGCTGCTGCAAAAATCTACTGCACCACTGAGGCTGTGAGATTTAAGATAGTCCTAAACAATAAAAGAACTAGACAGGAAGGTGAGGTTCACTACGCAATGTTCTGCAGACAAACAAAATGAAAACATATAGACGCATATGAAGACAATTTTCTGGGCTCAGAGGATAAAAGAGTGGAAAGGCCAGAGAAAACATGCTACAGATTGTTTTTATAAGGCAGGTCATGTGCTTAGAAAAAAGTACGTTACTGGCAAAGTCTGACCTACACAGGCAAAGTCAGTGACTCTGTGCAAAGCACACAACGCCATATTCATAGGTAAGCCAGTCACAGCTGAGGGTAAAACCAGCTGATGACCAACACTAGTGAATAAGGAAAAAGGAGCCCATCTCGAGCACTGGAAAGCCACTCAAGGGACATATCCTAATTAATACCCATATAACTGTACCTGTGCAAACAAGCTAGACCACTACAAGAGTTGAGAGTCAAGGCTCTGAGCTCAAGGTTGAGAATACAGTACTGAGTTTCTGGGCAAAGCCTGTACTTAGGGGGGTATTTTCTTCTGATTTTGCCTAGTCAAAGTCTAGAGTTATGAACTGTAGTCAGCCACAGCATTTATGTCCATACGCTACAGATGGGGCAGATAATGAACAGGCTGAAAAACTTTCTTCCTAATTTACTCCCATATGGCTGGTGGGTGTGCGGGTCTGAATTTCATGCATTTTCACCTCAATCAGCACTTTCCTCTTAAGAACTCATCAGCACCCACTTTACACCACTGTTTGACCACATTATTTGACCTGTGGGCAGGACAGCTCCTCTGCAGCAGAAACCATGCATGTTCCGGTCAATATTGTGGCTAATGCTAACTCCAGCAGCTCCCCTTGAGACAACACACAATCTAACTGTGTTTACAAACAGTGGCTTCACGCCGCATTAGCCTGTAAACTGCACTGAGCGTCTTTTCCAGACATTCAATTTCCTCCCTTAAACCACGTTAAACCACAACAGCTCAGCTGTGGTTTGAATATGAATCAAGTGCTCTTGGGTAGTGACCCATACTCTGAAAAACAGACTATTCACATAATATTTAAGCTTCCACATATATACTGTACATCATATGTCTGGTATTTGAACTATTTTGCTGTTATATTTATTCCTCAGTAACTGACCACCCGTGTCTCAGTGTGCCATGAGACAATGAATTCAATTGACAAAAAATAACCTTTGTTTAAACCTTTGTTAAGAGATTTAGTCAATCACATGAAAGGGAGCCCTCCTCATTGCATGTGATTTACCCTAACTGTGCTTTAAATGGCCTCCCTTTCTTATTTTGAAATCTTCTTTTGAGTAATATTTGCAAAAATAACATCTTATTTTTGGTTGCCACATCAATAGTCTTCTCAAATATAAATCTCAAATAAGTGGATATTTATGTGATGAGTACATAAGCCCAATGCCATATCAGCACTTCATAACATGCAAATCTACTGAAGCTAAGCAGGTTTGCGTTTGGTTAGTATTTGAATATAAGACTTCTAAGGAAAGCCTTGCATGGCTGCTGGAAGTGGCATTGTGTTTGGATTCAGGGGACAGTGTACTGTACGTATAAATAGTACTTTGTTCTGGTTGAGATGTAAAACTAAAGTCTTGATATCAGAAAAAAGATCCCTGGTCATTTTTTCTCAAAGACTAGAGGTGTTATTCTGATTTCCAGACAGGAAATGCCCCACTCCTAATCATTTCCATCTTCAAAAACTGGCTTAATACCTATTTGGATTGGACTAATTTAACCCCAGTGTTAAAACTCCTGCATCCAGTTGGCATTAAAGTAACTACAGGGCGAGTGAGTTTCTCAGGGTTGTATTTTTTATGAACACAGATGTCTGTGTCATGATATGTTCACAGTTGATTTGTTTCTGTAGCTGAAATTATAATCACTAAGCCTGTATTATCATATAAAGGTTTGTATAATAAGTCAATATCTTTGTATAAGTCAGGTCTTCACCATTATTACTTATTTTACCTTCATGCAATGCTGTATGGAGTTAATAGATTATTAAGTTGTTAAGACTTGTTGTTTATGCAACTTTTGTTCTGACTGGGACTGTTAAAGTATATAACTGCATCTTTAAGTGTAACTAAATGCTAAATATGCTAAATATGCTATGCTATGGCCAAACATGGCAAAAAAAAACCCCACACTTTCAAGACTAGACAAGACAAGACAAGACAAATAATTTATACTGTACAATGACATTTTTAATGACACTGCGACCTTTTTGTACATTTAGAATTGAGCATTTCCTCACCAGTTAACAAAACACAGATTCACCAGCACAGAAGACACTTATTAAAATACATACATTCATTCCCGACTAACTACAAGACTTATTTTGGGAAATAGTTTAGTTACTAATGTTATATAAATGAAAAACTGTGATCAGTATTTGGGTCAAATGTTTAATTTTGTTTGGTTTCAGCCCAAACTTTTAATTTTGGTGCATCCCTGCTCTGTATGCTATATGATGTGAGTATGCACCTTCTCATGTGGTGTATTACAGCAAAGTTATGTGAGTTGCTTCTCAGTACTGGACAGTAGAAGCTCTTCTTCACTGACTGGCAGCTTTGGGACCTCCTGGCAGATTGACCAGATTGGTCAGTGCTTTAAACATAAACTGCAGTAAATCATACTTAACTGAGGCCCCATAAACAAGTTAAGGCTCGTTTATGTTATCAGTAAATTCACATCATTCTTATTGCTGAAGAGCCACATTAACCTCCAGCTGTTCCTGTAATTAACCCCAGCCCTGCTATTGACCACACTATAGTCTTGTTTATTTATACTGTATTGCAGAATAGTCATTAGGGCTGGGACTGCTATTGATTACTCTGTTATAGAGTCAGCTTTGCTGTAGGCCATATCAAAGGTCAGCGTAACAGAAGTGTTTGAACTAAATGGACTGTACGTGAAATTACCCTTCACTTTGTTCTTCAGTAGACCTTCTTCACAGCAAATTATAGTGCAACACATGCATGTGGTGGATCATACAGTAATGCAGTATAAAGGTGAGGAAAATAGAAAGAACTGCATTTTTGTGATAATCTCAGTAGCAAAAATGTAATATGAACATCATATAGTTCAGATGAAATAATTCAAAATGATCAAAATGTCACCATCAAGATGATATATGACGTGAAACTTTTCACTACAGATAATGAGCCTCCCCACCCAACAAAAACTGGTCAATTTGAGCAAATTGAACAATTCCAGTAATACAGTGGTATGAAAAAGTTTGGGCACCCCTGATCATTTTCATGATTTTCATTTATAAATCATTGGTTGTTCAGATCAGCAATTTCAGTTAAATATATCATACAGCAGATGAACACAGTGATATTTGAGAAGTGAAATGAAGTTTATAGGATTTACAGAAAGTGTGCAATAATTTTTTGCAGGTTCATACATTTGAGCACTCGAAAAGAAAAACTGCATCAATATTTAGTAGATCCTCCTTTTGCAGATATAACAGCCTCTAAACGCTTCCTATAGCTTCCAGTGAGAGTCTGGATTCTGGTTGAAGGTTTGATGGTTTCTGAGCATGGACAGCTCACTATAAATCACACCACAGATTTTCAATAATATTCAGGTTTGGGGACTGAGATGGCCATTCCAGAACATTGTACTTGTTCTTCTGCATGAATGTATTAGTAGATTTTGGGCAGAGTTTAGGGTCGTTGTCTTGCTGAAGTATCCAGCCTCGGCTCAACTTCAACTTTGTCACTGACTCTTAAACATTGTTCTAAAAAATCTGCTGATATTGACTGGAATCCATATGACCCTCAACTTTAACAAGATTCCCAGTACCTGCACTGGCCACACAGCCCCACAGCATGATGGAACCACCACCAAATTTGACCGTGAGTAGCAAGTGTTTGTCTTGGAATGCTGTGTTCTTTTTCCGCCATACATACCACCCCTTGTTATGTCCATATAACTCATCATTTTAAATCTCTAGAGGAGATCTGCATGGAGGAATGGGCCAAAAAACAGGTACAGTGTGTGCAATCCTGGTGAAGACTTAAAGGAAACGCTTGACTTTGGTCATTGCCAACAAAAGTTATGTTACAAAGTATTGAGTTGAACTTTTGTTATTGACCAAATATTTATTTTCCACCATAATGTACAAATAAATTCTTTAAAAATCCTACAGTGTGATTTCCTGGATTTTTTTTTCTCATTTTGTCTCACATAGTTGAAATGTACCTATGATGAAAATTACAGACCTCTCTCATCTTTATAAGTAGGAGAACTTGCACAATCAGTGGCTGACTAAACACTTTGTGGCCCCACTGTATATCAATGTCAAAAACTTGTCAGTACAACTTCAGTCAATTTTTAAATAAATCCAATAGAACGTGAGATGTTTACACTGTTGCAGTGTTTTCTAAAGATGGGACAGTGGTTGTGTTTATGAATACTATTTTTCACATATTTTGCAGCAATTCATTGTGATTCATATATGTTCATAAATTACACCATCACTCAAACCACTTCCTGTACCAGCGAGGCTTTAAGATGTTGTTATTGATGTCAATTGCCCTTAAATGTGTTAGCCTCAATATGAGCTTCATAAAAGACTTCCTGGATTTCTCGACACACTGCACTACTTTCTCCCACTCAGTGAATGCTGTGCTCTGAATCTCCACTTTCCAAGTTCATCCAAGCCAAAGCTGAAGCTAAGTAACACTACAATTTATGTCAAGTGCAAGTGTGCTTTCTCTGAGGTTCAGGATCCAACCAATTTAGAGTATGACTTTCCAACATTCTCAGTCCCAGCCAAGCCTGACCACTGCCCTGGGTGCTCCCAGTCATAGTCAAGTTCAAGCTTCAGTCAAGCACCAGTGGACCTACTCTGTAGCTGATACCAGCAGTATTTTTCCACCACAGCCCCTTCTGATGTCCTGAGTCCTTCCCAGTTCTGAACCAGTCTTGCCTGGCACCCACACTGAAGTTAACATCTGTTACTATAGAATTTAAATTCATGCTCATTCTGGAGGTTTGCTAGTTAAGTTCTTGTTTCTCTGCCAGTTCCCAGTTGGTGACTAACACGCCTCTGCCTCTCGGGTCCTCCCCTTAGTCAGTTGGTTGAGCACCTGGTGCCCCAGGTCTCTGCCCATTTCTGTGCCAGACCCCAACCTACTGAACCCTTAACATTTAACATATGCTTAACATCTTTTTTTTTTTTTTTTTTTTTTTTTTTTTGGGGGGGGGGGG
>BRDA01033618.1:0-13179 GCA_036984385.1 Crenuchus spilurus | reverse complement strand
TTACCTGATAGAATCCATTCTCTCCCTCCCACCCTCTGTCTCCTCATTCCTAGAAACCACTGGATCTCAGCCATTTTCTTTTCTCTCTCTCTCTCTCTCACACACACACACACACACACACACACACACTCTTATATGCCAGTCTCCTGAGTGTTACGTTTGTACACACTCCTCTATGCCACACCTTGAGCACAGAACACTGCTCCTCAGGCCAAGCCCCACAATAATGGTCCTGTTCTCCAGAGCTTCAGCCTGACCCTCAGAGCCCCCCAAACCTGAGAGCCCCCCACCACCAGGAAAACCACAGCTTTCACTGGCCTAATGCAAACACAGGCTTAATGCAGCTCACATATCACAGTTGTGCTGCACAAGGCCAGCATTTATCAAGAGCGATTAAGTGGGGCAGCGAGCGTGGACAGGATTTTGAGGAGCTCAGAATTTTGGGTAATTTGCTAACGAAAAGAAAGAATCACATCAGTGTTTTAACTGTGATGTAGTCTGTCTATGCATATATACAGTATATGAAGGTCAACTGCCTGTCCTAATAGGTCTATCCTCTGGATGTCCAATGATCAGGATGGATCAGATAGGACTGTGTGATATCGAAATGATGATATCGAACTTTCATTACAGATACCTTCAGCTCATCTGCATCGTTGGGTCTGGTGTCTCTCATCTTCCTCTTGAGAGTAGCTCATAGATGCTCTGTGCCCATAATCATCAACATTAAAAGAAATAAACACTTGAAATAGACACTCTGTGTGTAATGAGTATATAGAATGAGTTTCACTTTTTGAATTGAATTACAAAAATACATTAACTTTAATGATATTATAACTTTTATATTATAATTAACCGAGATCTACTCCTAAAGCAGAGCTGAACATCTGTAGACACACTGAAGTTTAGCTTTACCCTTTTCATATTCACTGATACGCACAAGGTTCCTCTTGCTCTTTCCACCTTCTCAGCAAGTTTCTTTCCACAGGTCTGTCAGGTCACTGCCCTTTTTCACTCAGATAACATCTGTGTTTATTCAAAAGAGAGATGTGCTCGGTCTGTAAGTTCAGTGATGAGCTCATGGTCATATTCTGGTTGAGAAAATCTATTTACCTCAATATTGACTTCTACAGTGGTGTTTGAAGGTTTGTGAACCCTTTAGAATTTTCTATATTTTTGCATAAATATCACCTGAAACATCATGAGATTTTCACACAAGTCCTAAACATAGATAAAGAGAACCCAGTTAAACAAATGAGACACAAATATGATACTTGCTCATTTATTTATTGAGGAAAATGATCCAATATGACATATTTGTGAGAGGCAAAAGTATGTGAACCTTTTCTTTCAGTATCTGGTGTGACCCCCCCCTTTGCAGCAATAACTGCAACTAAATGTTTCCGGTAACTGTTCTTTAACCATTCTTTGGTAGAACAACTTGTGTGTTTAGGGTCGTTGTCTTGCTGCATGACCCACCTTCACTTGAGATTCAGTTTACGGACAGATGTCCTGACATTTTCTTTAGAATTCTCTGATAAAATTCACAATTCATTGTTCCATCACTGATGACAAGCCGTCCTGACCCAGATACAGCAAAACAGGCCCAAACCTGATACCACCACCACCATGTTTCACAGATGAGATAAGGTTCTTATGCTGAATGCAGTGTTTTCCTTTCTTTGAACATAGACATTTTTGGTTTAAGTGAAAAGCCTTATTTTGGACTCATCCATCCACAAAACATTCTTCCAATAACCTTCTGGCTTGTCCACGTGATCTTTAACAAACTGAAGATGAGCAGCAATGTTCTTTTTGGAGAGCAGAGGCTTTCTCCTTACAACCCTGCCATGCACACCATTGTTGTTCAGTGTTCTCCTGATGGTGGACTCATGAACATTAACATTAGTCAATGTGAGAGAGGCCTTCAGTTGCTTAAAAGTTACCCTGGGGTCCTTTGTGACTTCGCTGACTATTACATGCCTTGCTCTTGGAGTGATGTTTGTTGGTCGACCACTCCTGAGGAGGTAACAATGGTCTTGAACTTCCTCTATTTGTACACAATCTGTCTGACTGTGGATTGGTGGAGTCCAAACTCCTTAGAGATGGTTTTGTGACCTTTTCCAGTCTGATGAGCATCAACAACTCTTTTTCTGAGCTCCTCAGAAATCTCCTCTGTTCATGTCGTGATGCACTTCCACAAACATGTGTTGTGAAGAGCAGACTTTGATAAATCCCTGTTCTTTAAATAAAACAAGGTGCCACACCTGATTATCATCCATCCATCTTGGTCGCGGGGGTTGTCTGGGTCACGGGGGTAATAACCCAAGCAAAGAAGACCAGACGTCCTTCTCCCCACCCACCTCTTTCAGCTCATATGGAAGAATTCCAAGGCGTTCCCAGGACAGCTGAGAGATATAATCGTGTCCTAGGTCTTCCCCGGGGTCTCCTCCCAATTGGATATGCCCAGAACACCTCACCCAGAAGGCACCCAGGAGGCATCCTTACCAGGTGCCCGAACCACCTCAACTGGCTCCTCTCGACGTGGAGGAGCAGCGACACTACTCCGAGCCCTTCTCGGATGTCCAAACTCTTCACCCTATATCTAAGAGAGAGCCCAGCCACCTTACGAAGGAAGCTCATTTCGGCCGCCTGTATTCGCAATCTCGTTCTTTTGGTCATTATTCGGGGCAGCCATGGCCTAGTGGTAAGTATCTGGTCTTGTGACCAGAAGGTTGCTGGTTTGATCCCCAGACAGGACATGACTGAAGTGCACTTGAGCAAGGCACCTAACCCCCTAATTGCTCCCTGGGCGCCAGTGGATAAGGGCTGCCCATCGCTTCGGGCACAAATTCTCACAGCCTAGTGTGTTCACTAGTTTGCGTTTCACTGCACGAATGGGTTAAATGCGGAGGTCAAATTCCGTTGTGTGAAAAATCACACTGGCTGATCTTAATCTTAATCTCCCAAAGCTCATGACCATAGGTGAGGGTTGGAACGTAAACCGACCGGTAAACAGAGAGTTTTGCCTTCTGACTCAACTCTCTCTTCTCCAAAACAGACCGGCACAGAGCCTGCATCACTGTTGGATCCTGAACCGATCCGTCTGTCAGTCTCCCGCTCCCTCTTACCCTCACTCGTGAACAAGACCCCCGAGATACTTAAACTCCTCCACTTGAGGCAAGGACACCCTCCCAACCTGGAGACAGCAATCCACCTTTTTCCGGCTGAGTACCATGGTCTCGGATTTGGAGGTACTGATTCTCATCCCGACTGCTTCACACTCAGCTGCAAACTGGTCCAGTGAGAGCTGCAGGTCCTGTTCTGATGAAGCCAGCAGGACCACATCATCTGCAAAAAGCAGACTGAATGACTCAGAATGATTGTCATCCCACTGATAGAAAACACCTGACTCTAATTTCACCTTCAAATGACCTGCTAATCCTAGAGGTTCACATACTTTTGCCTCTCACAAATATGTCATATTGGATCATTTTCCTCAGTAAATAAATGACAAAGTATAATATCTGTGTCTCGTTTGTTTAACTGGGTTCTCTTTATCGACTTTTAGGACTTGTGTGAACATCTGATGATGTTTTAGGTCATATTTATGCAGAAATATAGAAAATTCTAAAGGGTTCACAAACTTTCAAGCACCACTATAGACATCAGGTGTGTAGTCATTTCAAGACAAAAAGGAACATCACTCAACCAAACAGTAACAGGCTGAAAGAACTGACTGTAAAGTCCATCACCCAAACGACATCAGCCAGAACAGCCATGTAGTCACCCATAATGTTCAGTCCAAAGTTAATTACTCCACAGTGCGGAGCAAATCTGCCATGAAGAATACACCCAGTGTGTAAAAATGAACAAAATCCTCAATTAGAAGCACCTGTTTTAAGGCTGTTTTTAAGCATTTCGTCAGTCAGATATAAACCTACTATGAATATAGTACCACTTCTATAGCTTTAATATCACTAAATTAACGATAAGTGTACTGTCATAGTACATCTACTAATGCTAGTGTTACTACTACTTCCCCGGTACTAGTAAATGAAAGATAAACGTATTACTAGATTTATACTACTACTACTACTACTTTCCATTGCAAATTATGTATTATGTCTCAAAAATTGTAATGGGATTACTTCTGAGTACTCCAATTACTCATTACTTTTTAAACCTAAACAAATCTGTACCAAAGTACAAAGAAACTCAATCACAGTGCACATCACTAGAGTAAAATGAACAGCTTAGTTTTAGCCTGTAGAAACAGCTTAAACTAAATTATTCTTGAATAAAACATGTTTACAGAGCTGTGCCTGAATAAAAATCCAACCTGACCTTTGTAAATGAACTTGGTGCTCTCTTCTTTAGCTCACGATTTATCCATTAACCTGTAAGATGTATAACACGCTGGACAGTTTATATAATGAAGTGAAATACTGTCTTTTATTTGAGAGAACAGAAACTATGTTAAACTGAGCAAAACAGACACAATGAGCTGGCAGAATCAAGAACGCTGAGCAAACGCAATGATAAGAGATTGTTCTCTTGAACACAGTAACAGAACACAGTAAGCAATGGAAGTTTAATGAAGTGGACAGCAAAGAAAACAAATACATGAATCTTCTACCAAATCAAACCCCACCTTTCAATAGAAGCCGTGATAACTAAACTGAAGATCTCTCATTTTGGCCACATTATAAGAACCACTTCAACAGTTATACTTGTAACAGTTGAAGGTTAAAGGGTGGCTAGCTACAAGATGGATGGATACAATCAGTGGAATCATGAACGAACCATTAAGAATACTGAAGACCCAAACAGAAGGCAGGATGTTTTGGAGAAACACGATTCAAATGGGCACCAGGAGTTGGAATCAACATGAGGCCACAGTTTTCTGGGAATGGTACCCATTTTTCTTGACCTGTACCTAGAAATGTCCTTGTTTATTACTGTGAAATAAAAAGAAATTCTAAGACCTGCTAGCAGAGCAGACGGGCACACACATTGGCACACAGATTGGCACGTCATGCTAGTTTTGGCCAACAGAGGGGGCCGGTTGCTTCTATCTACTGAACACTTCTACCACTAACACTCGACCAGAAGCTGACATGTTTCAAGTGAGTCCACATCACGACAAACGTCTTTTCAAGACATGAAGTAATCCAGTGATTACCATAGCTTCACTCACCCTTTTTTTTAGCCAGTTTACCCACCCATGTGTTGACTCTCCCAATCACTTGTAATGTCCCTAATTCTAAGAGGGTGCAGACCAACACAAGCCTCCTCTGATGCATGTGAAGTCAAGCTCTGCCTCTTTTCTAACTGCTGACGATACATCGCTGCCGGGCAGCCAACATGCTCGGAGGAAAGCACAGGATCTTCAGTTCTAATGGATTGCCTGGCAGACGCCTAAGTCAGTCAACAGTACTTAGCCATTTTACCCACCCAGAGAGAGCATGGCTAATTTTGCTCTCTCAGGCCCCAGCTGCCGATGGCAAGCAGCATGATTGGGGATTCGAACTCATGATCCTCAGATCAAAGTGACAACACCTTAGTCTGCTGAGCCACTCAGTGCGCAGTATGATTTTCTAACTTGGTGTACAACATTGTCAAAGTATTCAATTTTATCACTTGGCACAACAGTTATGGTCAAAAAATATGACACTGGAATTGTCCTCCATTGAATATTTTAATGACACAATAACCACCAAATGGGAATGCCCCCGGTTTTCATTTCGGAAATCTGGTACGTTAACATTAAGCATATACTGACAACTGTACTAGCGCTTCTATAGTACTAGTAACATAAAATTACAGACAAACTGATGATACTATTAGTCCTTCCATAATAGTATGTTTTACAGTACGATTACAGTATGTTTTCCAGTGAAATGTTGATTGTGTCAAATGTGTATGACAAAGACTGAGAGTCATTAATATGTTTGCTAAAGTTGTTTCTCAACGACTGTGTTTAGAGTAGAGAGGTGAATGAAACCGTGAGAAGCAGAGGTGAGTAAACCTGGCAGTGGAAAATGTGAGAGCAGTGTGAAAGAAAGTGTGGAGGAAGGGAGGAAAGAGATGAGAAAGATAAAGTCTGGGGGAAAAAGAGATACATTTAGAAAAGACTCGCTCCAAGTACATGGAAAAAGAACAAGGATGTGTATGAAAGATTTGATAAAGAGACACTGGAGAGGTCAGATGAGTGGGGGGGGGAGAGAGAGAAAAGGGTGAAGAGAGTCTGGGGATCAGCTATTGTCTCAGTTGCGTCAGTGAGGGCTGAATAACGTCAGTATATGAGCAGTGGCGTAGAGGCCCAAGAGCTCTTCTCAGATCATCTCGGCCATTATCTATCCATCCATCCATCCATCCATCCATCCCTCTCTCTCTCTCACACACACACACACACACACACACACACACACACACACACACACACACACACACACACCTGCACGAAACCAACTTTGAAAAGGCTTATGCTTTTAACTGACCCACATGGGTTTGCTAATCGCAGCTTTGAAGGCAGTTCAAAGAGGAAAGCTAACAGTCTCTGATCTGATGAGTTCAAATGTCTACAGGACACTGATGTTAAACAAGCTACTAGGTAGGTGGGAGCAAAATGAGTGACAAATTAATGAAGAAAATCAAAAAGCCTTGCTGCTTAACTCCTGACTCCAATCCAGTCACTTAAGCTCAGTGGAAAAGGGAAAAAACGGGATAATTACATTTTTGGCACAGCTGCTTATTGTGAAAAGTTGAGACAGCATAATATACTCCTCTGTTATTCTTATAAAAAATACAGATATCACAGCAGTGTGCAATATTCAAATTCATCTGAAAGTCACTGACTGCTTTATTGTGCACAGGGACCATCCTGATTAAAGGAATGGTTCAATTAAGCATCATATTTACAGTTTTCCCATTTAACTTTAAATGTAGTCCATCAGACATGTTTGAAACCCTGTTTCTTTAGTTTGGAACTGCAAGACTAAACATGCTAACAGTCACTAGAATTTAACAGTCACCCAAAAAGAATAGTGGGTTCTGTAAAAAATACGTCACCAAACACTCTGAACCTGCATCCAGGACATAAATATGGTCTTACATATTAGATTAAATGGTTTAGGATGCACTTACTTAAATAATAATTTGTCCTATTAAAGAGGAAACAATGCTATTTATACTGAAGCTTGGCTCATACAGAGCTAAAAATGTGCTAGTGTAGTTCAAGGCTAAGGCTGTGCCAAACCCCACTGGCACAGTTAATGCATGCTCAGTGTCACTAGTTCTATATGAACTCTACACAATACATCAAAAACCATACACTGCCACACTACATCTTGTTTTTAGCCCCTTTGGAGACCCTCCAAAGAGACCAAGAGACAAACATTTTATATTTCAGCATTGTTACATACTTAATTGCAATATCACAATTGGATTTTTAACAGTATCATTTAGCAGATCAGCATTACAGACACCGACATCAGATCTGGCAAAAACACAACAACTAAAAGCTAAGAGATCACTGAAGTCATTCATAATGCATCAGGACTTATTCTTGACAAACAAGCCAATATCCTGTGACGTCACTCAAGCTCAGCAAACTGTCAAACTCCTGTAGATGACAGAAGACAAGAATCTGCTTAGCCAGCCTGACACAGTGTCAGCAGTCTCCTTGTGCCTGTGGCTCTTTTCGACTCAACCTTCCACTGTTGGTTTCTCCACAGTAATACTGACAAAGCTGGCTCAGCTATGTGCACTGGCTGTAATAAATATGCCATCTGAAGCAGTCAACAAACCAAATTGCACGTTAATACACTCTTCAAAAGCTCATGTAAAGAGAAGTAGAGTGCACGTAACTGCCAGGTTTGATCACGTTTAGTGTCAATCCATTCTGTAGTCAATCCATTCAATAGAACACGAGAGGGAGTGTGTTACCGCGAATAACATCACAGCTGTGATTTGGTCGTAGATCATCACCGCCGAGATGTTATTTGCGATAACACACAACCTCTCATGTTCTATTGCTTTTATACAACAGTTTTTTTTTTTACAAAATAAATGAAAAAAAAAAGAAATCAAAGAACCTCAAGAAATTCATAACGAATATGCTTTAATACGGCCTTCAGCCAAAAAGTAGTTCCACAAGTGTAACTATAACAGTTCCCTGGCCTGTCTCAAAGGCTACAATACGGCGTATAGTTTATACAGGCTAACACCACGAATGTTATCTTTAAATCAAAATTAGGATTAAGCGAAGATTAAGCGGGAAACAAATACAAAATTCAAGGCATGTGCTAAATATAAAAATATAAATATAAAAAAATAAATATAAAAAAATATATAAAAAACAGTAAGATAATTATTAACTACAAAATGTGGTTACTTATTATGGTTATTTAATTATTATGTTGAGCAATATACTGTTATTCGATTTTTCATATATTCTTCTTCTTCTTCTGCCGGATTTTTGACGCGCTTCTTGTCCCACAGTTTTCGAAATATCGACACCGTTCCAACTCCAGATTGTTCGGTCCGATTGTGTGATCCGGGCTTGTATATAGAATTTTGATTAGATGTGCGGTTTTCCTAAAAACTTCCTTAATCTGGGAATTTTTTTCCCCATAGAGAATGAATGGGGAGCAAAAATGCATGCTCATCTACTGTACTTCTGCTTGACCGATTCGCACCTTTTCAAATACACTCATTTATTTGTTTTATTGCCATCCCTTTTTCGTCCCATTGACTTCCATAGATTTTCACCCATATCAAATTCCAGGCTTCCTTTTGCCAAACAACAACCAAAATTGATATACTACATCATGGCAGGTAACAGAGCTCTAGTCCAGAGCCATACTGACCCGCACTCCTTTTTTTTGGTCATCTTTTCTTCCCTCGTTCCTCCCATTGACTTCCATTCATTTTCACATACACTCAAGCCACAGAGTTTCTGTGTCCCAACAGCCACCAACATTCATGTACTCCATCAGGACAGATAACAGAGCTGTAGTGCAGGGCCATACTGACCCGCACTTCTCTTTTTGTCATCTTTTCATCCCTCGTTCTTCTCATTCATTTTCAGAGACATGGCAACCGCCTTGAGGCCCACAGCAACCGCCTTGGGTGCCATAGCAACCGCCTTGGGTGTCACAGCAACCACCACAGATACCACATCATCATCTTACAAACCAACTGGGATACCTTAGCTTGTGGGCCATGTTAGCAATGCACAACATCCCGCGTTTCCTTCAGGAAATGCACTTTTCTAGTTTATATAATGATGTAGTATAACACTTTGTTTATAATTTGTTTACGTTTTAGTTTTATGCTTAAGTAAGAATTTATCATTGTAAATGTTCACATTACAAATAACAAATTAATGGTAAAAAATGTCCTTGATTACTAATAGTCAGTATTGGCTCTGGAAAAAGTAAATCCTTAATCTGTACTGCTTACATTAGTCACACCACTGACCTGTGGGCTGTGGTCTTGATTTTAGACCAAAGATATTCCAAAAAGTGGAGAATAGTGACTGACAACGCTCATGTCACCTGCTACTATATACTCTGAGCTTCTGTTACAAATATTACCCAAATGTATCCTTTCTAATATCAAAAACATAGTACATGCAATATCCTAATCTGTCAACAAGTGTTAATGAGTGATATGTCAGACTGTAAAATGAGATATCAGCTCAGAGAGGCCATTAGAAAGAGCCGGGCTGAGCGGAACAAGACGTCGGCGAGCAGGCCGGAGTGTGACAAAGGGAGGTTTGACTCTAAAAATAAACTGTGATTGTTCAGCGTGTCCAGAACAGTCTCGCTCACCCACATCCTCACAGCTGAAACTTCACAGGGAGGTCAGGCAAAGACACGAAGCAAATTAAAATAGAACTTCATTTAACAGGAGTAAAATGGATGTGTGATGCTCACTGACGAAGGCCCAGGAAAAGTGGGCAAAAGCTCACAGAGAGGACAGTTAGTAAGTGTGGGCTTTTACACAAGAACACACCCCAAATGTCCCCAGTGAGAGTGATGTAACAGACACTTGTCAGCTACTGTCATACTCCAGAGAGAGAAATGTGTCTTTCATTTTCTAAAGTATGTGAACCCTTTGGCATTACTTATATTTCTGCATAAATTGGTCATTAAATGTGTTCTGATCTTCATCTAAGTCACAACAATAGGCAAACACCATCTACTTAAACTAATACCACACAAAAAATGTTTTCATGATGACAGCTGATTACTTTTTCAAGAGCTAATTGGAGCCAGGAGTCAGCCAACCTGGAGTCAATCAATGTGAAGAGATTGGATGTGCTGGTTAAAGCTACCCTGCTCTATAAAAAAAACACACATCAGATTTGAGTTTGCTGTTCTCAAGAAGCATTGCCTGATGTGAACCATGCCTCACACAAAAGAGCTCTTAGAACATGTACGTTCAAGAATTGTTGACTTGGATAAATCTGGAAAGGACCCAAAATATAGACCCAACGACCCAAAAATAGAAGTAAATCAACAACTGAATGGCTTTACCAGAAGAAAATATGCCTTCTGGAGTGGCCCAGTCAGAGTGCTGACGTCAACCTAATTGAGATGCCGTGGTTTGACCTCAAGAATGTGATTCACACCAAACATCCCAAGAATATTGCTGAACTGAAAACTGATGATGATGAAACTGAAAGTTTTGTGAAGTGGAATAGTCCAAAATTCCTCCTGACTGTTGTGCAGGTTTGATCTGTAACTACAGGAAACATTTGATTGCTATTGCTGCCAAAGAAGTTTCAACCATTTTATTGTATATTATTAAATTCAAAATAATTGTTTCAAAAATTCAATTGTTATTAAATTCAAAGGTTCACATACTTTTTCCACCTTGCACTGTGAATTTTTACATGTTGTGTTCAATAAAAACATGAAACACACATATATATATATAGTGGTATCATCACTGAGCATTCTGTTTACACAAAAAATTCCATCATGTGACTAATGTCACTCTCCTATTTTAGGCTCAGAGTGGGTATAACTCCCCCGTTAACATGTCACATGACCTGAACACAAATTCTCCAGTCATTTGTAATTGGGACACTGACTGACACATCATCATAAAGCTGTAATACATCTGAAAAGATCTGGAGGCCAGAATAATTATGATTAAGATAGATGGCTTCCTGAATTACATCCTACATCAAGATCATCTTACATGGTGACTGTCTCTGAGTGGAGGTGTAATGATTAGGGGTCGACTGATATCTTTATTCAGGGATGATTTTTTTAAGTAATCAAGGACACCAGTAACAGATATTTGTGGCTTATATTCATTCACCATAAACTTGATATAATGCAGTGTGAACATACAAAAATCCCTTTCTTACTTATAACATTACATGAACATGGTTTATTATGAAAACATTACTATAACAAAGTGCTTTGATAGGATTTACTCAAAATGTGGTGCATATTTTTATCAAATAGTGGTGTGTGTGGAGAACTAGGCCAGAAAAAAAAATCAATTCCATCATTATAAGCGTTTCTGTACTGTTGATAATGGCAGTATTTAAAGATCACTGATCAACTGTATGTTCTGCTTAAACCTGTTTAAAGGAACGGTTCGCTCTAAAATCATATTTACATTATTTTGTCTTAGATGTGATGGTCACTCACTTTTGGTTTTGGTTTACAATTGGAGTCGCAAGTCTGATAAACATTAGATCTTAATAGTCACCTAAAATGTATCACCAAAACATTGTTAACTTGCGCACATACATACATATATAAATAAAATATACATATACAGTATTACATACATACATACATACATACATACATATATACAGTACCAGTCAAATATTTGGACACACCTCATTCAATGTTTTTCTTTTTTTCCTACATTGTAAATGAATAGTGAAGTCATCCAGACTAAGAAGGAACACAAACAGAATCATGTAGTAAACTTAAAAGTGTTAAACAAACCAAAATGTTTTAGATTTTAGTACAATTGATATATATTTATATACAATTGATGCCTCAAACACATTAAAAGGGCAAGAAATGCAAGTCATGAACTCTTGACAAGACACAGCTGTTAACTGAAAGTAATTCCAGGTGACTACCTCATAAAGCTGACCGAGAAAATGCCAAGAAAGCTGCATCTAAGCAAGAGGTGCCTACTGTGAAGAATGTAAAATATAAACATATTCTGGTTTGTTTAACACTGTTTTGTTTACTAAATAATTAAATATATTTCTTCATAGTTTGGATGACTTTAGTATTAATCTACAATGCAGAACATTTTAAAATAATATAAAATTACTGAATGTCCAGAAGGTGTCCAAACTTTTGACTGGTAAAGAATATATATGACCTTGCATTTAAGACATTATGCATAATTTTCTTTGCTGTCTTACCACTGATGTAGCCCACATGCATTTGCAACTTAAAGAGCTTAGCAAACACAAGCCCAGCTGTGATTTAACACAATCATGATCATCTGCACTTTTGTAAAGTTGTATGCTCACCATAATACAAGCTGACCACTAGAAGCTCAGGCAGCATAAACTGTGAGGTGATTGGGACACAAGTCTGATTATCACAGACACAACAGCCCTGGTTATTGCTCGTGCTGTCTTTATTTCAGGTCTACAGTCCTGTGGTGAGCACTGCACAGCTGAATGTTTGTGGTGGAAAAGTCAGGCTGTAATTAAGGCAGCGAGTTCAGCAGTGCTCTCTCTGAACACATCAGAATATAAACTGCACAGCCTGTCATCTGCTCTGCTCTCTTCTGGACTTACTGTTCATAAAAAAAAACACAGGGCAGAGTGTACTGAACTCAGAGAGAGAGAAATAGAGAAAGAAAAGAAGGTGTTTCATCACATGCAGACATATTAAACACTTGTACTTCTCGGATTACTTAACAGCAGGAGAGCACATACAATATAAACACAACAAAAAAGGCACAGACATGGGAGAAGTAATAAAAAGAGAAAGAGAGAGAGAAAAAGGAGCGTGAGAGAGAGAAACAAATGGAGACTGAGATAATGAGAGAAATGAGAAATGGAGAGATGTGTGGGACAGAGAAAAAAGATAAGAGGGAAAGAGAAAGATTAAACCACACCCACCACATAAAATCACACCCTAACTCCACCCACCTCAAACAAGTGTACAT
>BRDA01033605.1:0-10625 GCA_036984385.1 Crenuchus spilurus | reverse complement strand
TGAAGAAGGAGCTGAGCCAAAAGGTAAAGCTCTCGATTTACCGGTCAATCTATGTTCCTACTCTCACCTATGGTCATGAGCTCTGGGTAATGACCAAAAGAAAGAGATTGCGGATATAAGCGGCTGAAATGAGTTTCCTCCGCAGAGTGGCTGGGGGCTCCCTTAGAGATAGGGTGAGAAGCTCGGCCACTCGGGAGGAGCGCGGAGTAGAACCGCTGCTCCTCCACATAGAGAGGAGCCAGCTGAGGTGGCTTGGGCATCTGTTTCGGATGCCCCCTGGACGCCTCCTTAGGGAGGTGTTCCAGGCATGTCCCCCCGGGAGGAGGCCCCGGGAAAGACCCAGGACACGTTGGAGAGACTATGTCTCTTGACTGGCCTGGGAACGTCTCTGTGTTCCACCCGAGGAGCTGGCTGAGGTGTCTGAGGAGAGGGAGGTTTGGGTTTCCCTGCTCAGACTGCTACCTCCGTGACCCGGCCCCGGATAAAGCGGTTGATAATGGATGGATGGATAAATATTAGTGTAAAATAATTTTTGGGGAATTCTCGCTGTAGCATTTTTAATTTGCGGGGAATTCGATGCGCGCTGTACTGTGTAGATGTGTAGTGCGCACTGTACAGTAAAATCTCTCTTCTCACATTTCACTTCAGCAATCGACTGCTGTCAAGAAATTCAGCAACTGGCTTTAGAATGGGATGCCATGGTTCATTCTTTGCTGTTCCGTATAAAACAGTTTCATTCGTATATATATTGTTCACGGCAGGCACGTGCACGCGTCCGTGCAAAATAATATTAACAGTATTTAATATAATTAATGTTATTAAAATGATCTAAATTTAAGAGTTTAAATTATTGTACTTGATTCAGAGGGTAACATGTGAGAAAGAATGAGATGCAGGTGTTGTGCTGCCCATACTGGACCTTTGCGCCAAAGCGCCAACTAACAGCAGCCACTCCTATCCTGAAATTTCCCTCCGAATAAAAATATGGATGGAGTCGAAGCTCGTATCTTAAAAACATATATATATATATATATATATATATATATATATATATATATATATATATATATATATATATATATGTTGGTCTGCTCGTATCCCAAGGTACCACTGTTTTTTTTTTTTTTTTTTGGTATTATATTCAAAAACGAAAAACAAAATTAACTGTTTTTTCATTTTCTGGTTTTTGATTCTGAATCAAATATCAATTGAACAAATGATACACGGATTCTGATAAATCCCAATTTATTTTATTTTTTATTATTTTTGTTTTAATATAATTTTTTAACTAAAATGTTGTAGTAGCCAATTAACCCATCCCATCCACTAGGGGGGCTCTCTCCATCACTTTACACTCCCTGACTCTATCAGGGTGAAGACATGCACAAGCCTTCTCTGCTGCGTGTGATACGGGCACCACTTTTTTTCTAACTACCGCTGATAGACCGTCACTTGGGAGCCAACGCCCTTGGAGGAAAAAGTAGGGTTGCCAGCTCTGAATGGACCAATCAGTAGATGCCTGAGCCAGCAGACACTGCAATGTGTGAGTGATAGGGAAAGGGAGAGCGCCATCTACCCGCCCAGAGAGAGCACAGCCAATATTTGCTCTCTTTGCCCTGGCTGTTGATGGCAAACAGCATCACCAGGATTCAAATTTGAGATCCTCTGGTCATAGTGTGAGCATCTTAGCCTGCTGAGCCTTCCCAATTTCTTTTATATTATGTGAATGGATGGGCATTTGTGTGTTGCTTACTTGGAAATGTGAGCTCTGGAACATGACAAAGAGCTCAAGATATCACCTTTGCCTCCCTAGATCTCAGTCTGTTCATCTGTCAGATATTAGGTCTATGCATCCAATGTCTTAACATCTCAGAACAGGAAAACCATATAAAACAGTATTACGCATGAGTTAATGTTATGACTGGTTTGCAGATGCACTAAAAAAAGATATTTCTTCAATGGTTCTTTAGTTACAGACCCATTCCAAAAAATTTGAATATCATGGAAAAGTTTATTAATTTCCATAATTCCATTCAAAAAGTTAAACTTTCATAGATTATAGGCCCACATTTAAATTATTTCAAGTGTTTATTTGTTTATTTTCACATAATTTGGGCTTCCAGGTCATAAAAATCACGAAAACAGGATTTTAAAAAATTTGAATACTGTGGAGAAAACAGCCCAAACTACTTCTCATTTTTTGCTGAAAAAATAGAAAGGATCAAATCAATCAAAATATGATACTTTCAAAATGATATGTCAATCTTCAATACTTGGTTGGGCGTGATGTGGCATTGAGGCAATCAGCCTGTGGCATTGACTGGGAGTTATGGAAGCCCAGATTTCCTTGATGCTTGCTGTCAGCTCTTCTTTGTTGTTGGGTCTGGTGGCCCTCGTTTTCCTCTTGAGAATACCCCATAGATTCTCAATGGGGTTTAGGTCCGGTGAGTTGGCTGGCCAGTCAAGCACTGTAATGGCATGGGCATCAAACCAGGCTTTGGTGCTTTTGGCAGCATAGAAAATGTATACAGAAACATGAACACTCAAAAGGTTCTTTGCATGGTGAAATGGTTCTTCAGAATGATCAAGGATGTGTTGTCATGTCACGTCATGTCATATACTGTCATCGCTTTGCGACTGTAGGCTGCACAGACGAGTCATTTCTCTCCAACGCCCTCTGTCTCCTGTTGCTTGCTGCAGGCAAGCACCTGATAATCCAGTCCATGTCTTGATGTTATCCATCCAGGTTATTCTTGGTCTTCCACGTCTTCGAACTCCCTCCACAAGTCCCATCATAACACTTCCCTCAATGCTCTCATGTGCTGCCTTATCACATGAGCAAAGTAACATAACTTGTGGGAGTTAACGTGCATCAGTAACTCCTTTTCAGTTCTGTTCTAGACTTGTTCACTGGTCATTATCATCATCCATAAGATCTTCAGCAACTTCCTGATGCACTTGTTCTCAAACGCTTCAATACGTCTTTCTTTCTCTTTCTTCAGTGTGCAGGATGTATTGCAGATGGTTCTATATAAAAGCTTTTTGAAAAAGGTTCTATATAGATGCAATAAAGTTTCTATTGTCATCATGTCAAGCTTGTTATAATAGAGGAATGCTTTTTGGTGCCATTTTTAAAAATCTTCTATATCAAACCATCTACAGCATATTGTTAGTAGGAAGAACCCTTTAGTCATGCAAATATATGGATAAATATAAACGATTTGCAAATCTCATATACCCTTGAGCACTTATCAGATGTTGAAAGTGAGGCATTTTACCATTTCAGCTAATTTAGAATTTGTATATTGGTTTTGTAAATTTTGTCTTTGTAATATTATTGTAAATAAATCTTTTTATTAATAATTATTATATTATTTACTTCAATTTCATTTTATTATTATTTTTGTCTTTTCTAAAATACATTTATATGTAATAACGTATGTATACTGTTGGTTATGAAGGTAGAGATGTAATATTTGCAACAGGCACAAGAAACAAATTTTAGAAATGGAATTTTATTTTATAAAAATATTGAACTGTCAGCAACAACAATGGAATACGTTTTATTTTTTCTGTAATTTTTTCTTATCATACATTTTTATATTATTACATATTATACAGTGAATGTCGAAGAACACAAAAAAGCAGAATCTCAAGAGACCTCATACATGTAACTAGGTGTTTCATGGTTTTTCATACTATTATCAGAGAAGGCTGGGGGATGGAATCCCAGCAATAATTTACATAATAGTAGCTGGTACCTGATAGTCCACAAGAGGGAGGGGGGATCAAGAAGAGGGAGGGGGGGAATCAAGAATCTCAAAAAAGCTGGGAAAGCTGGTGTTAATCCTTATCAGGGTCGCGTTTAGTCCCCTACCCCCTCACCGGGCGAAGGGCAGGGCATTACACTATTCAACTAAGCTGAGGACAGGGCGCCAATCCATCATTGGGTGCACACACACGGACAATTTTAGAGTACTCAATCCACCTGACCTCCATGTTTTTGGACTGGGAGGAAACCAGAGACCCCGAAGGAAACCCATGCAGACACGGGGAGAACATGGAAACTCCACTCAGATGGGGACTCGAACCCAAGACCTCAGTGCTGAGAGGGAAACGTGCTTACCACTAAGCCACCATGCCTCCCTGAGAAAGAACAAAAAATGAATAAATAAATAAATCCGAAACAGACCTTGACACTCAAGGTAAAACAGTTTAAATGCACGTCATCTATCAATGTCTGAATGAAAATGTACAAACAGGACTCAAGAGGAACTCTTCTACAATGCAAGACCTACAATGCAAAAACACCACACACACACCAACTCTATGTTTACAGACTTTTAAAGCAAAATACACTAAACCTACTGTGAGGCTCAGTGATGTTTTTTCATTGCTTGGCTGCCTGGTTACCTTGAATCTGTGCAGGGCACAATGAAGTAGGAAGACTATTCAAGGTATTCTGGAGCAGCTTTATAGAGCACAGTAGCCGAAAACTGTGCCCCACTCACAGGTCATGGGGTCTTCCAGTAGAATAATGACACAATCACATATCAAAAAGCACCCAAAGTAGGATTACATAAAAACATTGGACCATCCTGTAGTGGCCTGCTATGAGTCCTGATCTCAATCCTTTTGAACATTTTTGTAAAGAATTGAAAATTGTGGTTCTTGAGAAAAGGGTGCAGTTCACTAAAGTACAGGGTCAATCTACCAGCAGATAAGTGAAGAAATTTTATCCAGAATTACAGAAAATATTTGGTTGACGTCATGGTTGTACTCTAAAATGCTGGGTACAAAATACACCAATAAAATGTCAGAATACAGTTACATTTTGTATTCTAAATATGTAACATGGTTATATGTATTCCATTACTCCCCAACACGGTTTTCATTTTTCATTATTATTTTAAATTATATGTTAAATTGTGAACACACATTTGTGTTTAAGTTACATTAGAAGAAGCATTCTGTATTTGCGTACACTACTCACAAAAAGTTAGGGTAATTTGATTTTTGAGTGAAATTTATGGAAAACATAACTTTTTATATCATGAAAGTAGGGCATTTAAGTAGAATCATGCAATGGTAATTTTCTCATCTCAAACAAGATATTGAAACAACAGCCAACAACAGGGATGGGTATACCCTGACTAAAGATATCAATGTCTTAATAATGTGTCATGTCTCCATGTACCCTTGCAGGTCATCTAGCACACAGAGCAATCTGATGTAAATGGTTTTGAATGGTCTGACATGACTCTTGTTTGCCTCTCACCTCTCTAAGATGTGTCTGGAGTTGTGTGGCACAATTCACAATGAAGCGATCATCAGTGTGGGATGTGGCCAAAGGCCGTCCACTTCTATGCCTTTATGTGACTTTTCCAGTCTCTCTGTATCTCTGTTGCAATCTGCTGATGACACTCTGTGATACTCTACACTCAGTGGCCACTTCTGTCTGAGAAAATCCTGTTTGAAACCTTGCAATGGTGAGGTGTTGTTGATCAATTGTTAGTTGTCGTCTTGGTCTCATGATGTCAAAATGTGAACAACATGATGACAGATCAAACACATTAAGCTCCTTGTTAGAGAAAATCAAGTTGGGCAAAAAGTACTGAAACACTGAACAGCTGGACATGTTAATCCAAAAGTTTAGAGGTCACAGTAAGTTCACTTATACAGGTTAAAGTGGGGGTGGCATGGTGGCTTAGTGGTTAGTACGTTCATCACTCAGTGCTTGGGTTCAGAGGTCTTGGGTTCGAGTCCCCATCTGAGCAGAGTTTCCTTGTTCTCCCCATGTCTGCATGGGTTTCCTCCCACAGTCCAAAAGCATGGAGATAAGATGAATTGGATACTCTAAAAAAAAATTCCCTGGTGTGTGTATGAATGAATATGTATGAATGTATGTACAGGGATTAGACAATGAAACTGAAACACCTGTCATTTTAGTGTGGGAGGTTTCCTGGTTAAATTGGACCGGTCTGGTGGCCAATCTTTACACATTGCACCAGTAAGAGCAGAGTGTGAAGGTTCAATTAGCAGGGTAAAAGCACAGTTTTGCTCAAATATTGCAATGCACACATTATGGGTGACTTACCAGAGTTCAAAAGAGGATAAAATGTTGGTGCATGTCTTGCTGGCGCATCTGTGACCAAGACAGCAAGTCTTTGTGTCTAAATATTATTGAAACACTTTGGGGTGTTTTGGAGGAGTGAGTCAGGAAACGGTTTCCTCCACCAGCATCACGTAGTAACCTGGCCACTATCCTGCAAGAAGAATGGCTTAAAATCCCTCTGACCACTGTGTAGGACTTGTATATATCATTCCCAAGATGAATTGATGCTGTATTGGCCGCAAAAGGAAGCCCTACCCCATACTAATAAATTATTGTGGTCTAAAATCAGGTGTTTCAGTTTCATTGTCTAACCCCTGTATGTATGTATACCCAGATATGGTTGGCACTCTGTCCTGGGTGATCCCCCTAGTGCTCGATGTAGTCCTCCAGGTGGATGGTCACTTCTAGTTGAGAGTACGCTGTGCACGTTTGGCTGCTTCTTCTTGCCGGTGTGTGTGGTTGATTGTGTGTAAATGGAGGGTGTTGATTGTAAAGTGTAAAGTGCAGTAATACTGCAATAAAGATTGCAAACAAATATTGATAAGCCATACTATAGTTCCTATGAGTGTGTCTACAAGTTTGGATTTGTGTTGGACATCCAGGTTTGTTATTTGTTATTACTGAAATGAGAGGATAGCTGTCACGCCATTATATATTATCTATATAGCAGCACTACACAAATGAGAAAAAATAATAGACGTCGTTTATTTACTGATGAAAACAATCAAATATTACATTTCTGTGAGTTGCAAGAATATGTCAACCTTTGGTGCAGTACCTAATGTAACCCTCTTGTTCAGAAATAACTGCAACTAAACATTTCTGGTAATTGGTCATTCATTTGTACAAAAATCTGTCCACCACATTTTTATTTGGTTAAGTTAATGACTTTGACTTGGCCATACCAAAACATGAACTTTATTCTTCTTTAATTCATTCTGTGAGGAGTGGATGTGAAGAGTGTAGGCAGACAGTGAGATTAAAATGAAATAGATGCTTTACTGAGCAGCTGAGCAGTAAACACAGAGTACAAGGGATAATAAGGGCAGGACGGAGGCATATGAGATACAGGCAGGGCTAGACTAAGACACAGAGCGACAAAAGATACAAACAAACATAGAGTTCAGGTTCTGAGGTTCACGAAAGGAGTCTAAGAGGCTTGGTAAGGCGCTAGGCATAAGCTGGCGATGTTACTTCGCCCTGAGCAGTGAGTGCGAGGCTCTTAAGTAGCATGCAGGAATGGGCTTCAGGTGTGTTCAATATTCAGGAGAGCGACCTTCGGTGGAAGTCGGCGACCATGGCTGGATCAAGGATGTCGGAAGCTGGTACCCAACATTGCTCTTCAGGTCCATAGCCCTCTCATCGACCAGGTATTGAAGGCGCCCTGCTCTGCGTGGGCTCATACCGGATAGATAGGCTGTTCAGCAGTTTCAGGAGGAGCCTCTGTGTCGCCCTCTGGAACCACCACGCCCAAGGGACCAGGAAGTAAAGGTTTGAGGAGAGAGATGTGGAAAGAATTAGTCAGTCTGTAGTGCTTAGGTAAGTTGAGTCTATAAGTCACATCATTTATCTTCTTTATAATGCTAAAGGGCCCTATGTAATGCTGTAATGGCTCTCTGGAACCTCCGCATAGGGAGGCTCATAGGGCCCTTTAGCATTATAAAGAAGATAAATGGTTCCAGAGGTTCCATTAATGCTGTAATGGCTTATAATTTATTACTTCCCTTTACGTCTTGGGTTGAGAGCCAAACACGATCTCCTGGCTGGTAGGATGGGGTCTCTCCTCGTTGACGGTCTGTGAAGCGTTTGTTGGTTCTCAGTACTTGGTTCTCAGTACTTCTTCAATGTGTTCTTCAATTCTTCAAAGAATGCTGTCCTTACGTGAGAGGTGAACTGGGGACCACGGTTGGAGAGAATGTTCTCGGGAATACCATAAAACTTGAAGGCGTGTTCACCACGGTGAGTACAACTGTATAATCATTAGAAGGGGGAAGGTCCGTAACAAAGTCTACGGCGATGTGGGACCATGGCTGATCTGGTACCGGTAGAGGCATTAGTTTACCTGATGGCAGGGTTTTCGGTGTTTTACACCACGCACAGTCAGTATAGGAGGCGACATACTTGTGAACGTCTTTAGTGAGGGTCTCCCACCAATAGCGTGTGGAAATGATTTGGTGTGTTCTCCATTCTCCGGGGTGGCCTGCAGCTAAGGAGGAGTGACTCCAGGTGAGAATTTTGGGTCAAAATGGGACTGGGACATACAATTTGTCAGTGGGGCATTGTTCAGGCACTGAAATGGTATGGAGCGCGACTCGTATTTGTTGGTCTAGATCCCAACGGATGTCAGACAGAAAGACATGGGCAGGTAGGACTGTTTCAGGCTCCTTGAGCGGTACCTCCTCCTCCTCATGTAACCATGAGAGGGTGTCTGCTCTACCATTCTGAGATGCAGGTCTATATGAGACAGTGAATTGGAACTGAGAGAAGAAAAGGGACCAACAGACCTGTCTAGGAATTAATCTCTTGGCTGACTTAAGGTTCGAGGTTTTTGTGGTCCGTGTAGATTGTGACTGGGAATTTAGCCCCCTTGAGCCAATGTCTCCACTCCTCAAATGCCAGCTTAATAGTGAGTAGTTCATGGTCGCCTATAGCGTAATTATGTTCGGCGGGAGTGAGCTTGTGTGAGTAAAAGGCCACAGGATGAAGCTGGGATGGGGCTTCGAAGTACTGTGATAAGACAGCACCAATATCTGTCTGTGAGGCATCGACCCCTACAAAGCAAGGTTTCTCTGGGTCAGGCTGACGTAGGAGGGGTGCTGAAAGGAAAGCATTTTTAAGTGCTTTAATTAAATGTGCTCTCAGCCTTTTGAGTCCAGACTAGTTTTTTGGGTCTCCCTTTTAGAAGGGCAGCGGTGGAGCTGAAGCCTGCTATGAAACGATGGTAAAAGTTGCAAAAACCTAAGAACTTTTGGAGTCCCTTGACGTTAAAGGGGGTTGTCCAATTCTCTATTACGCTAAGTTTCTGGGGGTCCATAGTTATGCCCTGGGCGTTAATGATATAGCCAAGGTAAGACATCTGATGGACATGGAATGTGCATTTCTCAGCCTTGACATACAGGTGATTCTCACAAAACCTCTGGAGGACCAGGCGTACATGTTTGACATGAGATTCAAGGTCTCGAGAAAAAAGGAGCAGGTTGTCCATGTACGTGAGGACCCAGTGACCCAGAATATCTTGTAGGACGTCATTGATGAACAATTGGAAGACTGAGGGACTGATACTGAGGCCAAAAGGCATACAAAGGTATTCATAGTGCCCCCTAGTGGTGATAAATGCAGTCTTCCATTCGTCACCATGACGGATCCTAATGAGATTGTACGCGCTCTGGAGGTCGAGTTTGGTAAAAATAGACGCACTGCGGAGCGCTTCGAGTGAAGAAGGGACTACGGGGAGTGGATAGGAGTACTTCCTACAGATGGCGTTAAGGGCTCGATAATCTATACAGGGACGAAGCTCCCCATCCTTATTCTTTACGAAAAAGAACCCAGAGGCAGCGGGAGAGGTGGAAGGCCGAATAAGTATGGAAGGATATTCCAGACCCCTTTTTGTGTTTATTTGTGCAGTTGTAACATGCACACAACTCTGGCATGCTGTACTTGAACCAGTTTTTGTCTTTAGTTTTGAACCAGTTCTCCCATTTTGATAATGGTGGCGATTCCCCCATGGAATCACACGATCACATGACCAATGCTTGCTCTCCATTTTTAACTGTATGGGAGGAACCAAGACTAACAAAGGAGATCTATCCTCCACTGATCAAACTACTGATAGAAATTTACATCATCAGTTAATCTGACATTGTGCTATAGTGTAGAACAATAATGATATTAATAATTGTGATAATTGCATCCATATGGAGTCAAAATAAAAGATCAATAGAACTTTTTGCAATAACCACAGGTCAGCATAGTCATAACCCAGAGAGAGAAAGAGAGAGAGAGAGAGAGAGAGAGAGAGAGAGAGAGAAGTAAGGAGAGGGGTTGACCACACATGGTTGTTCCCTCCCCCCACCTTAACACAAGATTCGTCAAAGCAATTATACCTTTATGAAGATTATATGTAAATGAAACAGAAAACCATGATATATTGTCTTTCAGTATGACTGTCAGTGAGTCTAGTTAACATCTTGTTGTTCATCTCCAGTGGTTCCAGCATAAACTGTCCAATGGCCATAACACAGAAAACACGTCCTGATGAACACTTTCAGCAGAGCCTGAACATTAAAAAAATCTCAGAGGCTTTGACATATTTAATATCACATATACCTCTAAGTTATTAAGTAATTATTTAAGTTAGAAAAACAATAGACGTTATTGAAAAAGTGTAAGAGGATAGTTTTGTGTGTGTGTGTGTGTGTGTGTGTGTGTGTGTGTGTGTGTGTGTGTGTGTACAAGTACATTGTCCTGTGTTCGTCACTGCTGCTATAGTGAGAATGAGGTGCAGTAGGGA
>BRDA01033586.1:0-10058 GCA_036984385.1 Crenuchus spilurus | reverse complement strand
TCGATGGCATTTTAACCCCCCTCACGCATCTCATATGGCAGGCTCCTGGGAGCGAATGATTGGGGTCACGCACCGTATTCTGGATGCAATGCTGCTGGACTGCAAAAATGCAAAGCTCACGCATGAGGTGTTAGTTACACTTATGGCCGAAGTGACATCTATAGTCAATGCTCGGCCACTTACAGCGGTTTCTACAGACCCACAAAACCCAGTGATTCTAACTCCTGCCATGCTGCTCACCCAAAAAGTCGGAGTTCCTTCAATGCCACCTGGTCAGTTTGAAAGCCGTGACCTATTTAGAGCACAATGGAGACGTGTGCAGCATTTGGCCAATGTCTTCTGGAACCGGTGGCAGAAAGAGTATATTGCTGGACTCCAGGATCGTCGCAAGTGGAAAGTAGCGAAACCTAATCTACAACAAGGAGATGTAGTCCTGCTGAAAGAAGGACTAGAGCACAGAAACAACTGGCCACTTGGGCTCATCACAAAGACTTTCCCCAGTGAGGATGGGCGAGTCAGGAAGATAGAGGTGAAGATTTTCTGTAAGGGAGAACAGAGGCATTACTTCCGACCTATTAGTGAAGTAGTGTTATTGGTGTCTAAGGACAATGCTTAGAGATGTTTAAGTATGTTGTTTGCTATAATTTTCATATGTTGTTCTTTAATAATAAGTTAACGAATTATGACATCTTACAGACGTCAGGTAGGGAGTGTTCCGTCCCTCGTTTTTCCCAAGTGGTTTGTGGTTTATTTGTAGTTTTGTTCTACTCTTCTTTTTGTCAGCAGAGGTCGCTCTTGCCATTTAAAGGTGTTTGTTTGCATGCATTCTTTATGTCAGTGCCCTCTTGTGGTTGGTGACTATAAATAGCAGCTAAAAAATTACTTCGGTTCGTTAGCCATTTTTGAAAGCAGCTACAGAGGGGTAAACAAGTCCATCCATCTCTCTCGGTTCTTTTAATCAGTTGGAGTCCTGGCATATCATAATCTTTTCACATATAAAAAACATGGTCTTCAGTAAAGACAGACGAAAGAACCATTTGTGTCTCTGGAACCATAAGATGTTTAGCTCGCTGTCTAAGTTACGTTAGATACACTAACTGAGGGCAGAAGATTGGCCAATCTACTAGTTTTGTGTACCAATAAGCTAACTTTTTTTTTTAAAACGGACCAGCCCAAAATCACCTCAGCCCACCGGGCAAGTGCCCACTATGCCTAATGGCCAGTCTAGCGCTGCGTTCACAAGAGTGTGACATTCCAGAGAGAAGTGCACACGTTCACACAACCCCTCCCCCACACACATACAGGCTGCTTGTCTTTCACTGCACAGAGAGACCCGAAGACTCAGTGTTTCATCAAAATGGTGACCTCCATGTCTAAACATGAGGTCAGCTCATTATTATTCAGCATTGAGATTCACCGTATGCTGCGTTATTTTCATAAGAGTTTATGCATAAATGGATTTACATACTGATTCAAACCGGCCATTTAGAACGCTTTGCTCTTTACGCCTTCAAATATCTAAGGCTCCGGTTGGCTGAGCGATTCGCATGATGGCTTGTTCGAAAGGGAAAAGGGTCAACTATTGGCTGGTAAAGGTGTCAGTCAACTAACATGAGCCCATCAGAAGATAGATGGGCGGGAACACATTTAGTAGTCAAGGCGCGCTGGAGAGACACTCCACACAGACTCACGGATTAAAAGGTTTTCAAGTGTGCAGTTTAAAAACTCTCTGCTGTATTTTGAAGAGGAAATCTTTGGGAACATGTTAGATGGTGTGAAGAGTTGATATTTGCAAACTTTATGGTTTGCATGGTCCAAAGATTTTCTATAGGGTTTCGGTCTGGAGACTGGCTAGGCCACTCCAGAACCTTGATATCGGTCTGTGCTGGTCGAAGCACTTTCAGGTCCAACGCTGAAAGAAACATACACAAACCTACCATGCACAGATAATTACTAACATTAAACAATTGCCTCTATTATATAACTAAATGGCTCTTCCAAACTTATTCAAACCAAATACATTTACAAATCATCTTTGGCTAGATCAAGTACATAGAACATAAGCTTGAGCAAGCTTGCTGGGTTTTCTCTCTCTTTTTTTACAATAATGTGTAGCAAATTAACAGATTTTTTAACAGACAGATTAACAGTCTTTTGTGTGTGTGTGTATTTAGCTCACAAGGTCCAGTTCTCTAAACAGTCCATTCACCATGCCTATTTGGACCTTTTCCACTACTTCTTGGATGCCCACTGGCTATGTGAGCAATAGAATGTTTAGTGACAGTCCCTTTTGTTTTGGGTTTGACTGCATTAACCCCACTATCATGAACTACATCACTGCCTTTAGAAGATATGGGTCTGTCCAAGGAGTGGTCAAGGGTATCTGCAGAAACTTGTTCAGTGTCCTGAGTGAGGTTGGATTGTATTGTAAGTCGCTTTGGATAAAAGCGTCCGCTAAATGCAATGTAATGTAATGTTCTTGTTCACTTTGCTTGTCCATAAACAAGTGAGAAAGGTCAAGATCAGGCTCCGTGTCAAATGTTGGTAGTGACATTTCTTTGGGTTCCCATGTTTCATTGTGTTTGAAGACCCAACTGTTGTCCAGTGGCTCTCAGGAATGATAAGCTTTCAATTTATGATGATGCACCACTTTACATTTGGTCTTGGGGCTTTTTTTGATTTGGTACACCAAGTCGTCAAACTGGCCAAGAACAAAGTAGAGACCTTCATAGGAAGGTAGGAACTTCCTCACCTTGTTTTTCACACACTTAGTACCCTTCATGAGGTGCCACACAGCTTCACCTATTTGGTGAAAGTACTATAACATACTAATGGGTCTTACAAACATTCCTGTCATATTGCCTCTTAGCTCATTCGACAGAGTGTTCCAGAACATCTCTTGCAATTTGGTGAGTCAGCTCAAGTCTCTCACGAAGTTGGGTGATATAGTGAGGGGAGGTTGGTGGTTTAACATGTCCCGGTAGAAAGCCTGCTACAAGACGATGGGCTCTGTTATTTCTTGCCCGAAAAGAATCATATTGGGTGTGAACCAGCTGTTTCATTGCCCGGTATGCAATCACAACATACGGAAGCATAATGTCCCAATTCCAATGACAGTGCTCAGCTTTAGTGGATAGGACCTTTTGCAGTGTGGAGTTGAAACGCTCGACTTGCCCATTTGACTACAGTCTAAAAGGTGTAATGTGAGTCTTTTCAATTTCCAAGTCACACATTTTCTGAAATACTTCAGACTCAAAGTTAGAGCCCTGATCACTGTGTAAAATGTGGGGAGCACCATAATGACACACCCATTCTGCAGTGAGCACATCATCACAGCCTGGTCATTTGGCATAAGCTTCTACAGTTTTTGTGAAGTAATCATGTATTACCAAGGTGTAGGGATTATATCTCTCTGTCTCATTCATTGGGCCCATCAGATTGATAGCATCTCCATGGGTGCCCCAACATGAGCAGTACCCATAGGTGCTCGAGGTGTTTTTGGAGGTCGGGCTTTAACAGCACAATTAGTGCAAGTACGGCACCAAAGCATGACATCCTCCTTCATCTGATACCAGTAGTATCGAGTCTGTAGATGAGTCAAGGTTCTTTCCACCCTAAAGTGGGCCCCCAACAGGTCCATCATGCATCTGCCTAATCACATCTTTACAGTAGACATGTGGCAATAGGACTTGTAGATGGTTTTCAGGGCTCTCAGAACTGCAAAAATGTCTGAATATGATGCTTTCTCTTATGTCCAATATGTTCCACTGACTCCAATATGCTTTTGTAGCTGGGCTGTAGGGTAATATTTCTTTCCAGGTCAGACATTGGTTCACTTTCTCTAACCATCTCCACACAGGTACAATGTCAGGGTCAGTTTTCTGTGCCTCACACAGTCTCTACCTCTGTCATGGTCTTCAGTTTCATTACACAGTGTTGTCTTTGTCGATACAGCTACCCGCACTGGCATGAACTCAGCTGCCGTAGGAAGGCAATTCCCCTCCTCACTGCTGCTTAAGTCACATTGCACAGCCTGATCATGGGAATGCTTGGGGTTCAAGGATGGATCTGAAACCATACAGGGACAGGATTTCCAACATGGCTTCCTAGACATTGCATCAGCGTTACAGTGTTGGGTGCCTGGATGATGGATGACCTAGAAGTCATACTACCCAAGTTTTTCTAGTCATCTGGCCAGCTGTCCTTCTGGTTCCTTCATATGCATGAGCCACTGCAAACTACTGTGGTCGGTTCGCGCAAGGAATGTTCTACCCAAGAGGTACTGACAAAAATGAGAGGTAAATTCTACGACAGCCAGGAGTTTCTGCCTGGTTGTGCAATAATTTTGCTCAGTTTGGGACAGTCTGTGACTCCTGTAAGCCAAAACACGTTCTTCATTGTTCTGCTTTTGGTACAGGACAGCACCAATTCCTAAGTTTCTGGCATCTGTGTCCAGAATAAGTTCACCAGTCTCGAGGAGATAACCTAGGACAGGTGCAGATGTAAGTCTTCTCTTCAACTCTTCAAATGCCTTTTGGGACTCTGCTGTCCACTGAAAACTTGCATACTTCCTGGTGAGTGCATGAACAGGTTGTGCCACAGCAGCAAAGTCCTTCACAAATTGTCTGTAATATGATGCAAGACCAACAAACTGACAGATTTCTGAAACATTGCGAGGTGGTGCGAGGCCGAATAACAAAACAAAACTCGCCCTTCGACATGCTCCCTAGACCCTACACACTTGCCCTCCAGACTCTCATTTACATCACATTACCTCTTGAATGGCTCACAAGAAGGTTTTTTTTTTTCTGCAAACGTGGGAAGTGCAGTGTTAAGGATTGCCAAGATATCATCCCCCACAGGGTTTAGGCTCAGAGAAGGAGACCCTTCTCCGAGAAGGCTCAAAGAAAGAAAGAGTGTGCAGTGTGTGTATGTTATTGTGTTATTTATTGTGTTATTATTATTGTGTATGTAACAAAAGTACAACAAAAGAAAGCTGTGTTCTTCAACATGTTCACTGTGCTGTGTAAATGTATAATTATTACATAATTTGTTTAATAAAAAAAAATAAAGAAACTTTTTTATTGTAATTTATTTGTAATTTTGTTATAATTTTCATGGATTTTCATGCTGCTATTTTTACATGAAACACCTCAATAAACCACTAAAATTAAAAATGTACCTTTATTTGTATTTGTATGTTGTATTTAGTATTGGGACTATGCAACAAACTCTATTATGATTAAAAAAATGTATTGTATAATAAACTATAATTTGTTTTATTTCCCTGTTATCTAACGAAATAAAATACAATGGATTATTTTAGCCTTACGTAGACACTGAAATGAACTGTAATATAATTATTAGAACGGGAATTGTGCTATGGCCAGCACAAGCAGACACACACTAACACAGAGAGAGAGCGAGAGAGAGAGAGCGGGAATCGCAGTGTGCACACAGACTCACACTCACACAGGCGCTGTCTGTGAGAAACAATTACCTGTTTAGTTTTAAATAAAAGTATCAAGTGTGTGTTTTATCTGTGAAACTGGCACTGTTTTGCTGAGTATTTTTGTGGATTTGCCGGGCAAATGCATAACAAAACAAGTAAATAAATAAATTCATTCTCTCTGTGAGTTTTGTTTCATTTTGAAATATAATATAGCATTTGGAGTCTTTGTGTGTCTTTCTGTGAAACTGGCCTGAGTTTCTGAGAATATTTTCCTCACTTTGCTCTGGAGAGTTTATCATGTAATTAGCAAAGCGGGGGATTTTCCCCTTACGAGAAATTTTGTTGCATCCGCGCTTCCAGTGTTAAACAAAATAATGATGTCATCCAAGTACACAAGACAGGTCTCCCACTGAATGCCGGCCAGAACACAATCCATTAAGAGCCATATAAGAATGGAGAGAACCAGCGAGAGTGTTGTGTTGTACCACCAAGACCACTGGACTTAGCTCTTGTATTTTACTGTTTTAGTTCTGAAAGTAACGTTTCTAACAGGCTTGGGATGCTTTATTTTATTTATGTGTCAACTAATGAATGAAGTTAATATGGCCAAAGTGAGTATGAGTGCCTGAATCACATGTGCTTTGTGTTTCACTTGCCCTCAAAGCTCACTATCTGGGCCAGAGTTGAAAGTCGGAAATAAGACCGGCTTTGGAGTGTTACATGAGGAAAAGCGGAACTACGAATATCAAACGAATGTCTAATATTAAACTAACTTTACGCAGCTGGCTTGCGGGTCGCTCATCCGAGTCAAATCAGCACGCGCAATTTGATTCATTTATTTAGAATACTGATTCAGAGCACACACAATTTGATTCAGATGCTCTGAATCAGTTACCTGAATAAGTAAATCCAACTGCGCGTGCTGATTTGACTATAGTACTAACTATATTATCGATAGCATAGAGTATTACAGAATTGAATTGTTTGAAGTGTTGTAGTATTAGAACTATTGATACCTCGTGCATCTCTATTGGCCAATTGCATTTCAGGAAACAGAAACAGCAACAGCAGACTACAAAGGTATGCTAAGACAAAAGGAATATATATATATATATACAGTGAGGAAAATAAGTATTTGAACACCCTGCGAACTTGCAAGTTCTCCCACTTAGAAATCATGGAGGGGGAAATCACAATGTATGATTTTTTAATAATTTATTTGTGTTACTGCTGCAAATAAGTATTTGAACACCTGTAAAAATCAATGTTAATATTAGCCTTTGTTTGCAATTACAGAGGTCAAACATTTCCTGTAGTTTTTCACCAGGTTTGCACACACTGCAGCAGGGATTGTGGCCCATTCCTCCACACAGATCATCTCCAGATCAGCCAGGTTTCTGGGCTGTCGCTGAGAAACACAGAGTTTGAGCTCCCTCCAAAGATTTTCTATAGGGTTTAGGTCCTGAGACTGGCTAGGCCACTCCAGAACTTTGATATGCTTCTTAAGGAGCCACTCCTTGGATATCCTGGCTGTGCGCTTTGAGTCATTGTCATGTTGGAACACCTGCCAATCAGCAAACATTCTGGCCCTCAGAGACCGGTTAGTCCGCCTCTAAAAAGTCCACCTCCACTCCACTTATTATTCTAAATTAGAAGCACCTATTTGAGGTCAATAGCTGCATAAAGACACCTACCCACCCCACACAATCAGTAAGACTCCCAACTACTAACACAACATACTACATCAAAAGGTGCAAGTTGAAGGTTTTCCATGGCTCTCACAGTCCCCTGATCTGAACATCATTGAAAATCTGTGGATACACCTGAAAAGAGCAGAGGTGGGGGACTCGAGTCTCATGACTTGACTCGAGTCAGACTCAAGTCGCAATTTTGAGGACTCGAGACTTGCTTGACTAACGCTGGTGAACGACTCAACTTGACTTTGACTTGGTCTTTATGACTTGAGACTTGACTTAGACTTGAGACAGATGACTTGAAAAGACTAGATTTTTTAAATATTTGCCATTAAAAAACAAAGTTAGATTACGTTAGAAGATTTTATTTTGAAGCACGATCGGCTGATTTTACAGTGCATGCAGCATGTAGAACGCTGAACAGCAGCACACAGAGCGCTAAACAGCAGCAAAACGAGCCGTTGTAGCACATGGAGTGAGGAGGAGACCAAATGTTTAATATAATTTTCGTCTGATGAACATGTGAACAGTCAGCTTAAAAACGCACAAAATACTGACACGTGCAGCTTATTTTCTGAGATAATAGGAGAGAAAGGATATAACAGGATGACAGAGCAACCTAAACTAAACTAATGAAACAGAGCATCCTTCTACAAACCAATCAGTGTCGAGTGTAGGAAGACGCACACCACGTAAGTGATGATGACAGTACGTGGGTGTGTCATAATAAAAGTCCTTTGAGCGCTCGCAAAAATGCAGTGTGAAAACAAACCTAACCGGACCAAATGTATACAAAATAACAAACACACAAAATGTATACCAAAAAAAATTATAAAATAAAATAATAATAATAATAAAATAAAATAAAAAACACATGGTTTTTGTATGCCACATGCTATTGTTATTTTGTTCTGTTCATATCTACCCTGTCTAACAACCTTGACATCTAGCACATGTAAAGATAAAATTGCTTAAATTTGAAAGTTATGTTAAGTTAAATATTTCTTTAATGTTGAGGCAGAGATGTTTGCTAGTGTGGATATGAACTGGACAAAATAGCATGATTAGTATGTGGCATACTGTACTGAAACGTGAATGTTTTCATGGTTTGATGTTTTGTAATGTTTGTAATAACATTTCAGACATTGTTTTATAGGTAACAGGTTTACATTTCAGGCAATATGTTTTTATTTATTTTTATATACTTATTTTTATTTTATCTACTATTCAGTTGATGATGCAATACTTTTTTGTGCTCAGAAATGTTCATTAAGAAGCACCTTTGAGAGATGCATTAATAGGTTATGGAGAAATGGCCATTAAGTAAGTTATGTAATTGTATTTTTGAGGTATATTTGATGTTTAATTGGTTTAGTTTATGTTGAAATAAAACTCAATTTGTATACGACCTTCTAGATTGATTTAAATTTGTAAACTGGGGTAGATCAGACCATATTTGTATGACTTGACTTGTGACTTGCTTGACTTATAGCAGGGACTCGACTTGACTTGCTTGGTTCTCACCACAGTGACTTGGGACTTGCTTGAGACTTGAAGGCAATGACTTGAGACTTGCTTGTGACTTGCACATGAGGGACTTACTCCCACCTCTGGAAAAGAGTAATGCATACAAGATGACCTAGTAATCTCACAGAAATTGAACTTTTGCAAGGAAGAATTTATGATTCCCTCAAAATCCCTCAAATAAGAAATGAAAAGACTCTTGGTTGGCTACAAAAAGCATTTACAACTTGTGATACTTGCCAAAGGAGGTGCAACTAGCTACCAGCCATGCAGATTGACTGAAGTTTTGCTTTAGGCACTTTTCCTTTTTTGTTATTTTGGAAATTTATAAGATGAAAAATCGTTTTTGCTTCAAATACAAAGGAAATGTATCATATTTAACTTTATGCCTTTTGGAGACTTCAACTTGCTTAACTTCAACTTGCTTAACCCCTGTCCCACATGTAGTCAACCAAGATATGCTCAAGCAGTAGATTTGTCTGCACAGACTGCAGATTCACCACAGCCGACTGCAGCACAGCGTATCTTACCATGGTCAGCACAGACGTAATCGCTGAATTAATGTGATAGTTTGGTGAACAACATAATTCATCCAGAGTGGCCTAGACATCCGCCTTTGTTTTGTACACCTGTTCTTGGAGTTCTCAGTCGCCATTTGTTTTTGCACCTGTTTTCAGGTGGTAGTGCTGTTTTCGTTTGTTTTGAGTGTTATCAACGAGAAACAAAACCAGAGAAAAAATGAGAAACAAAGTGGGTTCAATACACTCCAAATAAATCTGGGAGAGAGGCAAAATAAGACTGAAAAAGTTATAACACTCTTCTGGAAGGTCCCAGTTTTATTACCTGGTAACAAGCAACATGTGAGGTCATCAACATTCAGTATAAAAGGACCATCCTCTAAAGCAGTGATTCTCAACTGGTGTGTCGCGACCCAAAAGTGGGTCACGGACAGTTTGTAATAAATAAATACATTTTAAAACAATTAAAAATGTAAAATAATTAAAGCTTATCTGATTATGTACTTGTCGTTTATCTTGAAGACATGCATTGCATACTCGTTGCCATGGTAACCACCATTTGCCTGTTACCCTTCTCTTTAAATTTGTGATTATTTTCAGAGGCAAGATGGCAAAATGCAAATATAACCCGGAGCATTTGAAATGTGGATTTTCATTCATTGAGGACAAAAATGGAAAGAAATTTCAGTGTTTTATTTGTAGTGAAGTGCTGGGCATGAAAACATCCAAAGTAATGCAACATTTACAAACAAAACATGTATGTAAAGCCAAGCCGGTTGTGAGGAATGGAGATGAAACCGGAGATATAGTTATAATAAAAGTGCTTTACTGAAGATTCAGGCTGTACAAACAGGCAGATATACACAGAGA
>BRDA01033584.1:5000-11981 GCA_036984385.1 Crenuchus spilurus | reverse complement strand
CAAGCAACCAGAGACAGATGGCATTGGAGGGAAGTGACTCGTCTGTGCAGCCTACCATCACGAAGCGATGACGGCGTGTGACATGACATGACATATTGTTAATTTTGGTTATCATCAGTCACTTTAGAATAGATTAATGACAGAAATTGAGGTTCCAACTGTATTAAGTTTTCAAGAATTTGAGACATTTTGCCTAGTACCTTCTTAACACTGTCTTTATCATTTTTATACATTTTACAAGGCTGTTGTTATGGAAACATCATTTACTTCTGTTCATCATTGTGAACACATAATGTATATTTCAACATAGCTGAATATCCTGGTTTATCTGCAGACAAACTTGCTGGTAGAGTATTTTTGCTCCAAGGAGTTTCTGTAATGTAATTTTTTATCATTAACATGCATTTCAAAACACCTCAGATGACTCATTTATAAACTTTTTTTGAAATGCTAAATGATGCCTCTGGTAAGAACTGGTACAATGCCTTAACTTGACTATTCCAGCTCAATATTTTATCCTCAGGCCAAAGACGATTTCAAAGTGTACCTGTCATTTTACTGCAACAAGTTATCATATTTTAAACATTTATTACAGGGCAGTAAGGCATAATGTAATTGGGAAAATCTAAAATTGACATTTTAGGGTAAAATATTTTATATTAAAGTAGCTAAGAGTACAATGTGTCATCATTTGTGTATTCCAATAATTCACAATGCTTCAGATTTCAGAAAAATATATTTCATTTTCATTAAGCAAAGATTTGTATTTTGTTGGGTTATTTTAACCAAGCATGACTAAAATTAAATTTGAGTTTATATGGGAAACTCAAAAGGGATCTCTTGCTGTATTTATTTTTATGGAGGAATGTTTAGTTATTTAAACTTTCGAGTTTGTGGGACCCGTTTTCAGTTTTTAGCTTAATAAAAATTATAGTAATATAGGTTTTTTCAAACTAAGATTCATTGGCTTTGGCTCATTTTCTGTGAGGAACATAAATCAGAAAACATTTTCAATGACACCCCCCCCCATATACCCCCCTTCACATTTATATTACATTCAGGGTCTTCGGGTCCACTGGACCCAGGGCTACTGAACGTGTAGAAATCATAAGTCCTATGCACCCACATTTGCCCTTCCTCTTCTCTGGGCTTGTGTGTGTGTGTGTGTAGGTGTGTGTGTGTGTGTGTGTGAGTGAGAGAGAGAGAGGCAGGTGAATGGGCCCTTGGTGTGAGAACCCAGTGTGCACCCACTGTTCCCACACAAGGTTGCAACATTGTAGCAAAATTGGAGCACCCAACACTATCTGAACCCACTTTCCCACACATTTCACCCTCTATCTTGTGGGAACCAGTTTTGGGGACAAGACACTATAAATAGCTCTGTCAGAGGGCTTCCATACAACAACTGATCAAGATGGCAAAGCGATTCACTGTTCAGACTGCCTTACAGGTGATACTGGAAGAGACAGAGGGTTTTGATGGTGATGCAGAGGAAGAAGTTTCAGAATGTGAGGATCACGTTTCTGACAATTCAGGGTCTGATACAGAGGATGAGCATCAGCCAGCTCCGAAGCATAAAAGAGCCTCAGGTCTAGCCCTTCAGCAGCCAGGACAAGCCCATGAGCAGCCAGCCATAGGAGCAGCCCGTCAGCCAGCTCCGAAACACAAGCGCACCTCAGGACCTGCCTGCAAGCAGCCAGTCTCAGGACCAGCCAGTGAGCAGCAAGCCATAGGACCAGACTGTCAGCAGCTTGCAAATGACAATGTATAGATGTCAAAAAATGGCAGAATTGAATGGCCTTGCTGCTCAAGAAATGAACCCCCCCTCACCCCCAAGTGTGAAGTGTGTGGACCCAAGATGGACAGAAAAACACAATATACATGTACCCAGTACAAGAAGTACATATGCAGTACACACACAGTGAAACTCTGCCCCTCATGTGTCGTACAGTCTGGTATGAAAATGGCTGTGTTAAATGGGGCTAATATGTTCAGACAGATGTTGTGTAAACTGACCTGAGTAGGATAAATTTATAATGAAAGTCAAATAAATAATACACTACTGTATAGTTTTGGAAAAACCTGATTCATTTGTACTTTTGTTGATTATTTCCTGTTATGCCAGTTTTATGATGCATTTCCTTATTTTGTCACATTTTAATAATAAAAAAAAAAAAACGAGTGGCATTTCTATTCATAAATGTGATTTAACAAAAGTAAATGGAACAAATTTAGCATGTGTGTTATTTATATTACATTAAATTAGGATTAGGTAAACATCTGCTGAGTATTTTAACAAAAAAAGGTTTAATTATGTTGAATTAAATGCCCCAAAATGCAACGGGTCCACAAGACCCAGGAGGACTCCCTGTGTAACACAAAAATGAAGACCATATAAGGGTTAAGCTAAAAAGCTCATATATTTAAAACAACATAGACATGTATGGATTTAGTTGATTAGCATTAATTGATTGATTTTATGGGGTTTATGTTGAATCATTTGCTGTCCCTTTGCTTTCAGAAGAACTCTTCACAAACAGTAAGTGCTACAACCTAAGTTTTAATTTTTAGCAGATATTATTAATCTTGCCAAAATACTATAAATATCAGTGTTTGTTAGGTTGTGCTAATCTGCAGGCATAATTTCCTTACAGTTCAGACTGTTGTTGCTTAAATACTGTTTGGATTGTTCATATGGATAAGAAAAAAATATAAAAGCTATATTTCCTGTATGTACAGCACAGCTTTGAAAAGTTTAAATGGAAAATTTCTAAATAATTATAATTTTAATTAACCTCCACTTTCTGCAAATGTAGACTTTTGAAGAGTTAAAACCATTAGTTGATGCTTACATGTGTTTAGTAAATTCTTTATAATAAGTGTGAATTACAGGAAAGTGAAGGTTAATTTTTAAAACTGAAAAGTGGATTTTTAGTGATGTGTTGAAATGTGATTTATGGCTGTATTTGAGGAATTGTCATAATTACATATTTCATGTCTGTAGAAGTTCTGTGAGTCACTGTGAATCATCTCTTATAACGGGTTTCACCTCCATCTTCAGACACCTGGTGGTGGAGGGAGGGGTAAAGGCAGAGGTGATCATGACAAACATGCCATGATGAAATCATTTTTGCACACTTTTTAAAACAATATATTAATCAATATTTCAAAGTCAGTTCAATAATGTTGACTCTCAGTTTCAGAGTTTAATGAACAGTTGATATTTAGAACAACTGCAAACTCTAGAACATACAGAACCAGATAATAGAAATGAGAACATATTCATAGTTTGAAATGGTTGAAGCTTGAATTATGAATATTGATAATCACATGGTTTTTCTATGTTCATTCAGTGAAAAAGGAAACATACTTCAAATTAGCCATTTGGAGAATAGAGGAGAGCAAAAACTGTAAAAGAAATACAGTGGAACTTTGGTTTTCAGGTGCCTTCATTTGTTCTAAATTGCCTGATGATAACTAAATCAAATAACTGAAGCAATATTTTCCATAAGAAATAATGTAGATCCAATTAATTTGTTCCAGACACTCCAAAATCTTAAAAAATACATTTAATATATAATTACTATATTTTTTATACAGAACACAATGAGAAATAAATACAAAAGACTAATGAAATGGATAAAAATTGGAAGAACATTTGACATCAGTTATACAGGTTTACTCTCTGTTTTAGAGTGTGCCAGTGTGGTCCAGCCTTTGTTCTGTACACCCATCCACAGGGTTCTTGGTCGCTATTCACACCCATTTTCAGGCGGTATTGCTGCACGCCATCATTTTCGTGTCATGTGTTTTAGTTTGTTTTGAGCTTTATCAATGAAAAACAACCCAAAACAAAGCTAGAGAAACAACAAGAAATGATTGTAACCATCAGTTACACTGCAGTAAAAATGGACTCTTGCACTGTGCAGACTGATGCACTTTTAATTTAACCCCTGATGAATGCAACTACCTCTATTATTAATATTGTTATTGTTTTATACTATAGCACAATGTCAGACTTAACTGATGATGTAAATTAATATCAGTAGTTTGATCAGCAGAAGATGGATCTCCTTTGCGAGTGTTGGTTCCTCCCAAGGTTTCTTCCTCCAGCCTCAAGGGAGTATTTCCTTGCCACTGTTGCCTTTGGCTTCCTCGCATCAGGTTTTGAGTTTTGATTCAAATTGTCTGATACTAATTATGTAAAGCTGCTTTGTGACAACATCAGTTGTAAAAAGCGCTATATAAATACATTTTGGTTGATTGTTTGATTGATTGAACAACTTAGCTTGTAAAAGAAACAATATTATTAACTCTTCAGATAAAAAAAGAGTTTTCTTTATGGTTTACTTTGGTCATGAAGTTGTTAGTGATCTATAAGCATGTCAGGGAGTGTTTTTCACCTGGAAGGTTTATTATTGTTGTAAAACCAAGTGAATTTGTCTTATTTAGAGACCTTTCTAACAAAGGAGATAGACAGACACAAAATGTTTAGGCCGAAAACTATGAACAGTGAGCATAACAACCAAGCCGACTAGAATAACATGATCTTATCTTTGTTCGTGACAAAAGAAAATAGCTAACAAGAACAGGTTGAGGTTTTAGACTAATCCTCTTTGTGGTGCACACAAATACACAAAATGTTTTTAAATAATTTAGTTTTTTGAAGGAATTCCAGATGTCATCATACAATAAGTTAAAATTTGTCTGTTCCAAGTTTACTTATTGTACCTTTAATCATTGTTTGCCATTAATAGAAACTTATCACTTCAGGGTTATCTGTGTTTATTTACCTGATGAAGTCCACCTCTAACCTCAAATGCCTTTCTGCTGAGAGCTTGTCATTTCCAGAGAAGAAGCCTTTTGTATGTTCTATGAGGAATTTGGAGGGACATCGTGACTTTTTAATACAGCTGAGAATGAAAACATTTCCCACAGGTGCTGCCAATAAACCACTGCTGGATTTACTAGCAATAGTGCAGAGTTCCAGATGTAAATGAGAGAAATTAGGAGAACTTTTATAATCAGACATATAAATTATAATATCATTCATAATTCAAAAGTTAATCATTTAATTCAAAAAGGTAAACTGACATATTTTATATTGTTTAAATATAAAGTGATATTTCAAGCCTTATTTTGTTTTAATGATGATCAGTTTAGCTTATAGCTCATGAAAATCAGAAATCCAGAATCTCAGATTTATTAGAATATTTTATAAAATCAAAGACAAAAGGATGTAAATAATCATCAGACTTCTGAAAATGATGGTCATTTATACACTTAGTACTTTTACACACTTAGTACTGCTGTAATGTTACTGAAGCCCAGTTGCTTTGATAGTGGCCTTCAGCTCGACTGCATTGTTGTGTCTGGTATTTCTCATCTTCGTCTTGACAAAAGCACATCCTCTTTCTTTGGGGTTTATGTTTGGAGAGTTAGCTGACCAATCAATTACAGTAATATTTTGGTTTGTAAATAATTTGCTAATAGTTTTGGCACTGTGGCCAGGTGTTAATCCTGATTGAAAAGGAAATCAACATCTTCGTAAAACTTATATCTGGCAGTATCAAAAAATGGACAATAAACTAAATTGTGACTAAAAGTCTATTTGGAGCCCATCGATATGGCTGCCCACCGCTTTGGGCACATGTTTTCACAGCCTAATGTGTTCACTAGTGTGTGTTTCACTGCACAGATGAGTTAAATGTGGAGGTCAAATTATGTTGTGTGTAATCACACTGGCAAAAGTTTAATCTAATCTAATATAATATAATGTAATCTTAGGCTGTAAATTCATGCCCAAAGAACATGCATTTTAACTGGGGTACAGTTCAGATGCTCTCCTTTACATTTCTGGAGCTTTAAAAAGAATTATTGTCTGTAAACTAAATTATTCAACAACTCTGAATGATTTTACATCTTTATCATTTAATTATGCTAAAAACATCAAATAAGTTTGCATGGAATAACCTTTTTGCACAGATATTCTTTAGTTTATCCTCAAAATGCATTTACATTTATATGAATGACTTTATACGTGAGTGTGCTGGGTTCAGTTCATTGAAGCAAAAGTATTAAAATGCAAATCACCTGAAATGGGTTTGGGTCATGATGGATGCAGTCGCATTATTACAGAATGTCTTTCAGCAAAATACCTAACCTGGAGGACTGTTTTTCTGTCTTCTTCTCTTTATAACATGAAATTGCCTCCAGGGTTTGAACTATATGTATATGCCCATGATAGGCAGCAAGTTACAGCCCCTTGTCTTGTTCTAACTTGCACATGCAGTGAGTCAGAACAACTGGTGTACAGTAGGTCCTGTAGAACTCTCCAAAAACACCTGCATACCAGCCTGCAGATTAGTCACCCTGACCCGGCCGTAAATATAATCAGTTTTCAGCACTCAGCATTCAGACACATCACACAGGACGCTGGCATAAACCATTTCTCCACAAAGAAAGAACAGGTGGGTCTGCATTTTACTGGTGTAAAGCCATGTTATCATTCATATATATATATATATATATATATATATATATATATATATATATATATATATATATATATATATATATTACTGTCCAGATATACTTTGTGTGTACTTTGAATTATTAATTAAAAATTGTGAAACTAATTAAAATTGTGTAGTTTGTTAATATGGTGCTTGTTGCAACCTGCTATAAGGCCAAACAGTGTTATGTAAGAACTCAAATGACTCTTCTTTTGGAACTAATCAATTTTGCTATGCCTAGCAATGCTGGCTCAAGTTCAAGTGCATTGGCAGCATTCTTCAGCTTCAGCTGCTTGCATGCTATAAAGGGCAGTTCAATACTTTTTCAAAATTGCTGCATAATTGAATCAGAGTGATTTAATTTTAAAGCGTCATTGTAGAGAATGGAGAACTTCACAGACAGTTAATGCATAAAATGGCTAAGACTGTTTTTATTGCCTGAGACTGTTTTACAACAGTTTAGAAA
>BRDA01033583.1:12973-26075 GCA_036984385.1 Crenuchus spilurus | reverse complement strand
TATATATATATTAAAAGTATCAATTTTATGCATGTAAATGTATTAGTTTAACCCTTTCATTTAAACCTCTCCTCATGACTGTATTATTTGTTATCAACAGCCAATATCCAACATTTGGTTTGGTTAATCAATATTCATTATGAAGTTCATTATAAGTCATATTCTGTGGTGTCTGGTCCATCATGTAGAACAGGGGTGCACACACTTTTTCAGCCTGCCAGCTACTTATCTAACGACTAAGTCAAAATGATCTACCTAATATAAAAATGCAAGACATATATTTATTTATAAATATATTGACAATTTATGTGTACAATGTATGCTGGTGTACCTTGAATAACTACATGAACCCATATTACACAATGCAACTGTGTACTGATGACTTGCACTGAATGGAATCAGTCAGGGATGCATCCTCTGGACAGAAGTTGCTGATAGCCCGCCTCAAGCAAACCTCCAAATGATCATCAGTCATAGTGGAACAATTCTTGGACTTAGGGTTAGGGTTAGGATCATGACTTAATGATCTTCATGTGTGAAAAGGCTGACTCACATAAATAAGTGGAGCTAGCGTTTTGCAGCACTTAAGCAGAAATTCTGTATTATTTTGAAAATAGTTCAACTTAGAGGCATGTAAATGATGTCTTATCACAGACACAGACTCAGCTAATGTTTTAATATAAAACCTCTGATATAAAATACGTCTAGCTGACGTGACACAGACACAACGCTCAACATGATAACTATCGTTCAGACAGACGCTGTGTGATGGAGTAAAAGCGGGGATGGCCAATCACACGTTAGCAAGAAACGGCAGAGACAATCAATGAGCTTGTGGGCGGTCTAAAGTGAAATATGATACAGATTGTGTGGCTCTGCTTGGCCCAAATGCTCCACTCATCTCCCTGTATGTCTATCAAGTGAGATGTTTTATAGCGAGGACGGATTATAGGCTGACGTCTATTTTTCAATGCCATGCGATCTACCCACACTACCTTTGGTGTTGATGATACACTTCCTCTACACAGTAAATCTGCCAGTGTTAAATTAACACTGAGAGTGTTACATTTTGACACCCTCAGTGTTAATTTAACTCTAATAGTGTTGATTTAACACTGGCAGATTTACTGTGTACACTTTTATTTGAGTTTTGTTTTTAGTTTTCCTGCTTTCCAACACTCATGACCTAATTTACAGCAGGTACACCACTAAAGCCAATGTATTGAATTTACTTAAATGTGTGCATCATTGCCATATGAATCAATCATATTACACTGGCACAGTTTAACTTCTTTCTTTGACAGTGACAGTGTTGCTGTATAGTTTTCATGTGTGGCCATTATATACACATTTCAGCAACAGATCTTAATCCAAAAGTATATAATACTTATGTGAAAATCTTGTATAAAGTATTTTTTTGTGTGTTGTTGCTTAACCTTTACTTTTTGCAACAGGTTTTCTTCATTTACAGGATTTTTGGAACAGGTGCTATTATTACAATGTTTTGGAATCTCATTACAGGCTATCTAAATGCAAATTTCAGGGCTGCATTGTGGATTCGACACAACATGTACCAGTTCGTGAACCTTGCACTATCAATCAGATGCCAAAGTTTAAATACGAACCCTACAGCAAGGCATTCACTTGTCTGTGTGTATTTGTGCAAGTGCATAATTTACCTCTAGTTTACCCTACATTAGTGCTCACAATGAGAACTGTGTCTCTAAAGACTTTATCATTCAGGGTAACCCCAGGCAACTACTTGGCAAAATGTGAAGAAGCTTTGCGTACACTATTCCATCGTTAAAGAAGAACAAACTCACAGTGGCGCCTTTGATTAATGACAGCTATGCACACCTGACCTTGCAAGTCCAGCTCATGTATTACAGTTGTCCTTTAGAGGCTTTGTGGGGAACAGTAGATGTGCATCTATCCAATTGCACATTCTTTACTTCCTGCTTTTACTCTTTAATTCTTTCCTTTTACTGCTTGTTCTTGACTCTTTCAATACTCATCTCATTGTTTTACACCACTCTATGCATATGTGTCTAGATTATACCTTATAGTTTATAACAATATTTAGTTTAGTTCAATGGACTCATAGACAAAAAACATCTTATGTAAGAATGTTGAAAAAGAATTCTATAAGTTTCTTTAAAAACTAAGCAGAAAGGCTGCATTAAAATTTAAGCTAACTAAATTATTTTGATAGCACAGTAAGATGTTTTTAATGTACATATTGTTTTAATTTATTATTAAACTCCAGGCTCCAGGCAGCTCAATACATTTTAAATTCAAATGTTTATTAAAAACTTTACATTTCTTTGTTTAATGTAATAACAGGTGTAATTAAAGTTTGAGTTTTTGGTCCAAATATTGTTTTGAGTATGTAATACTTTGGCATTAACAGTTTTAAACTTTGTTTTTAAGTTAAAAAGCAATTTGTTTACTCAATTTGCTCATTAAATGAGCAATTAGTGTTCTAGCTGTTTCAATTTGTTAGAGTTTACAAAACAACTAATGGATACTAGAAGTACCTTTTGATGTTCCTCAGCTTGCCACAATGGTGGAACCCACTAGGAACCATTTTTTTTCACAAGGAATAGCTCACTGAGGAACTTATGTATTTTCATTACAGAGGCCAGAGCTGAAGATTGGAGCTTGATGGAACTCAGCAATGAAGGAACAGGTTCTTGCAGGAGTTTCTATTAATTGTTCCTGAAATAACTGCTTTATATGGGTAAGTTTCTTGAGGAACCTGAAATATAATTTTAAGTTCTTTGAGTACCTCATTAGATATTGGAATCACCTTACATTATGCAGTGTATAGAAATCATCAAGCAAAAGCAGATCCCTTTGCTTTATGTTCAGTGTTGATATTTTCTGACTCTTGGTTGTTTAAAATATTCAATCTAAATGATAAATAAGAACATTAAATTGACAAATTGTTGACATATTTCTTAACTATAATGCCGCGTGTACTTCTGGAATATACAATGGTGCTTGAAAGTTTGTGAACCTTTTAGAATTGTCTATATTTCTGCATAAATATGATCTAAAACATCATCAGATTTTTACACAAGTTTTAAAAATAGATAAAGAGAACACAGTTAAACAAATGAGACAAAATATTTTATTTGGTCATTTATTTGTACAGTACAGATTGTCTACAAATGGAGGAAATTCAACTAAACTGAACTAAATAAACTAAATGAATTTTTAAAAAATATGTGTTTCTTAATGCTTGACATCTGCATCAAGAGAAGTTCCTTGAATGTGTTGAACAAATTATTCCATTCATAATATCTACATAGTTCTCTCTTCACTTTGATACAGTTTTGGTGCCCACTTTGAGAACCACCTAAGGCATGGCGATGGGTGGTGGCATCACTTGTAGGTGCTCAAACAGGCCATATGGTTTGGAGTGCGATAACTTGAAGCTGGAGCCAACAATGGAGTAATTGAGAAGGGGAAGAGGTCTGAGCTTGACTCGGCAAAGCTGCAAAAACTCCCTCTTTCACTCTAATGAAGCTGTTGTCTGGAGATTCTGTGTGGGGTTGGGAGGATGGTGGTGGACGTGATTTGTCATACAATCTGAATCTTTAGGAGGGCCGGAGAAAGACCTCCTCTCCATATGTCTGCTTATTTTGCATCTGAAAGCTACGGGTGGAGATGGGGGGAGTGAAGGGGAAGGAACGCAGTGAATTGAGGCACTGGACCAGGATTTCTCTTTCTGTCCATGTTTGAGCTAAATAAAGCCAACATCAGATATGTTTTACTCTCAGAAGCAAGAAATTGAGAGATATTTTAGGGAAATTTTTATGTATACTGTGTGGGATAGGCATGTTTATGGTCATTTGGAAGATACTGTAAAATATTTAAATTACTTTTTGAGGATGTTTGCAAATAAAACTTGCAAGTGAATTATATTGTATATAGACTAACTATTTTATAGAAGAATTAAAGATTGCAGAAGTTGTTCCTTGATTTGTCTTTATTCATTCATTGATACATTGATTATTTGCTTTCTTTGTCCTTATTTACAAATAAATTACTGCAGTACAATGAAGTGCAGTATTAAGGAAGAAAGAAGAAATTTACATTTCCGGTATACTTTCTGCAGCAAAACAGTCAAAAGTCATAACAGTTGTTGTAGAACTGCTACTCAAGTTGATTGTGAAGATTTTCGTAGTATGTGTGGCATGGTTTTGTAAAAGTAAAAGAAAAAAAAAACCTCACTGGCCTCCTCAACAGATCAAAACAGGCATTATTCTTTAAAGAATAACAACTCACACAAGCTAGACCAAACCAATCCTCGAGCGAAATAAGAACCACTTGAAAGTATGCGGCCACACAATGAGGAGCTTGGAAATGATGGCAGCACTTCTGCATTAGGTGTCGCCAGTAGAAAACGTAGACCACCAACTACTGAAAGAGAACTAGCAAACTATACAAGTGCAATTATTCCAAGACAATAGCTGTAGTGCTTCCCCCAAGTCAGTGTGCTTGCTACTGCACACTGGAATGGTAGTAGTCACCAAGCATATACAATGTCTTTCAAAACAGGTATGAAAGAGCACAGAGGTTACTCTCACTTCTGCTGCTGTGGTAGCAGTCTAAAGACAAGCTTTCCATGCTTCTTTTACATTTTACCACCTTTCTTCATACAGTTAGTGGTCTAAAAATTTCCACAAGAATGTACTTTAACATTTTAACATGGTGCATAATGACCCTTCTGGAAACTCCAGTGCTGCTGGCAGATTATCAGAAGCTTTAACCAGCCTCAATTACATATTAAATACTAAGTACATTTTGCAATACAAGGAAAAATGTCCTTGTTAAAGCTGAATTCAAGATTTTGGCATAATTCAATCACTGTCATTCAGATTGAGTTGATGTGAAATGGAGCAATGAGACTTTTTTCTTTCAGTGTCACTGAGAGGAATCAGAACATCAATATAGTCATTTGATATACTATCCACAATCACCATTGTCCCCACACAAGCCAAGAGTTTTATGTGTAATATTAATACTGGCAAATGAAAGGTAAACTCAACAAAATGTATTTACTTTATGTGTCTTCCATCCTAAAACTTATATCATTTATATCATAAGCCAATGATTCAGGCAACATATATGCTTTTCATTTATCGACTTTCTGTGGCATTTTGACGTCTGGTTCCTATCATAACCACTTTGAAAAGTTCTGACAGTGGAGCATTATAGATGCATATTGGTGAAAGTTACCTTTAAACCAAGCCGTGGCCTAATGTTAAGGAGTCTTGTGAATGGAAGGTTGGTGGTTAGATTTCTGAACATGACTGAAGTGCCCTTGAGCAAGGCACCTAACCCCCAACTGCTCCCCAACTCCCCTAACTCCCCAACTGCTCATGAATTTATCTGATTGAAGGTAATTGGTGTTAAAAAACTAGCAAGACTAGAGCACATTCTGCTGAGGTTGTGACACAAAACATAAGCAAAAACTATTATAAGACTAGAGACAAAAGAAGTTTATATCTGTGCTCTGAATTTGATTAAATCAAATGTGATGTCTGCAGTACACAAAAGCCATGAACTTGTGGCTCTGGAGACATCTGCATGCTTTCTCTTCGTCTGCATATTCTGATATCAAGGTTAATGATATGAGTGCCTGTAGCTCTGTAAGAATGCAGCACGGAGCAAATGAGGAAGTCCCCAAGGACCTTCATCAGCTTGGACAACTCTTTTTGATGCAAACACCATGCACAGCGCTTGGATATTTGTGGACATCTGCCCAGGCTCATCAGCATGCATGGCCTCAGTTTGGGGGTATCTGACCTGCCTGAGCAACAATGGCCAGGCAGTCTGATCTATGGCACACCGCTGATTCTGCCTTTATACCCACGTCAAAGAAGAGTTTTTTTTAAAACCAGCCTTTACAGCTACAAAACTACGACAGAACTGCAAGGAACCATTTCAGAGGGGCTACAAGAACGAAAGATGTTTCCTCTTCTTTCTTGGACCCTTTCTTGCTTTGCCACATGCAATTTCTCTTTGTCAATGTCTTTTAGTATCTCTTAGTATAGAGGAGTGTCTGGGGTAAAGGGCAATGCAGGCTGCAGAGAGGCCCTGCTTAGACAGAAGGCAGTGAGGTGAATTTACCACACATGTGTGTTTGGCAAGTTGATGGTGGAGTTTAAATTAGTTAAAAAATGCTCTAAATCTGGTTTACAAGTTACAGTAGTTGCTGATGCAGGTGTTTGTCTATAGAAAAAACGTAACATCTGCTGATGTTTTCTTGATTGCTTGTACTTTCTTATTCACTTGTGGCAAAGTATGGTATTTTTATCCATGTTTTTCTCATGAGTCTCTTATAAAATATTAGTCACATTTATATTAGTAATATTTAATAGTTACATTTATTACTACTTTATAAATCAATATTCATCAATATTACTTTTTAAATTGTTTGTTTTGTACACACACACACACACACACACACACACACACACACACACACACACACACACACGCACACACACACACACACACACACATTGTTTTCTCATACTTGATGAACTGTATTATCTTAAGACAGAATTTAACAAGCCAAACCTTGACAGGACTTGTGTTACTGTCTATAATAGTCTTAATAATGAATTAGGTCTTAATTCCAATTAAACAAATTTTATGCTGATATAATATGGTGAAGTTACTTGGCATATAATATATATAGTCTCTGTTTCACTTTTGGATCAGTTTGACTTATAGCTCATGAAGATCAGAAATCCGGAATCTCAAATTACTAATACTATTCAAGTAGTATAAAAATGTAAGAAGGTTTATAATGTGTCACTTTAGGTGTAATGAATATAAGTCGAAGAATTACACTGACCCCTGTCGGTGATTTTAAGTTAACAAATATCCAATCAAAAATTCTAAACATGCTCAAAAGCTGCAAACGTAAAACGTGCTAATAATAGAATAGAATAAAGAATAATATATAACAATAAAATAACCAATATATTAAATATAAACATAATTAAATATAACAATGTTTATGATTGTAATGTTATAGATTATATGGATCAAAAGTACATTATTTTATATAAGAATAAAACACCTCTGCAATACAAGAAACCCATTTTATTTCAGACTCCAACGTAGGAATACCTTTGCGGTGTGGATTTTCATTATTTGTAAATGTATTGTACATGCTCTTATTTTGAAATCGCGTTTACCCGGATGTCATATTTCAGCTTTGTTCGGTGCTCATGTTGCGGGTCCAGGACGTATTACATTCATTTAGTGCAGTTTAATTAGTAAACGAAGCTAAACACGACGTTATAAGAGATGTTTTATCATGTAAGTTGGCTACTGTTTCACTGAAACTTGAATAAGTTTAGCCAGATCATTGTAGCTTCAGAGTTAAACTTCTGAGCTAATGCTCATGCTTTCACGAGTTTTCAGTAAATTCAGCTCGTTAGGGTTTTTAGTCTGAAGGATAGATGCCATCATTATGTTTTGTTGAGTTTAAGAACTAGTTGACATATTGAGAACTAATTCTGCGTTTAAGAACTAGTTGATATATTTATACCACTTACGTTTCCTCTGTAGTGTAAAGACATACATTATGTAGCAATTCGTTAGCTACCTTACAGCTGTTGAAGATCTGGAAGCTGTGAATAATCATTTTGATAGTTGAATAGGAATAGGTTTAATTAATAATACTTACTCCTAATAATCAGTTGTCTTTGTAATAACTGTTGTTAATCTTTGTTGTAGATCTCTCTGGAGCATGAGATTCTTCTCCATCCTCGATACTTTGGCCCAAATCTTTTGAACACAGTCAAACAGAAGCTTTTCACAGAGGTGGAAGGCACATGTACAGGAAAGTAAGTACAGCTGAAGAACACTGTACCAAATACAGTAACAAAAATTGTCATTGAAGGTCTACATGCAAATGACGTTTCTATTTTTTTGTAGATATGGTTTTGTCATTGCAGTGACAACAATTGATAATATCGGGGCAGGTGTTATACAGCCAGGCAGGGGGTTTGTGTTGTACCCTGTCAAATACAAGGCCATCGTGTTCCGGCCTTTCAAAGGAGAGGTAGTGGATGCTGTTGTCACCCAGGTTAACAAGGTATGAATTTAGCTCATCTCCCCTTCTTGATCAGTCATAAGTTACATGTTTGATTTGTATTATTTCTCCTGAACCCTTTTATGTTTGTGTTTTACAGGTTGGATTATTTACAGAAATTGGACCAATGTCTTGTTTTATCTCTCGTCATGTAAGTTTTCAAAAATCTTCTTGGTTGTGTCACTATCAAGTTTGCCAATTTGGCAATTTACCCAGCAGGCACAATAACATTGTGACAATATTCTGAAAATGTTTTCTACATTCTTGCAGCATTGCTGCAATGTTGTGATGAGGTTATACGCCTGATCAGTTTTCTAAATATTTAAATATCCATTAACAATGACTGATTTCATTTCAGCTGTGCATGTAACCAGTCAGTAAGGTCTGTTCACTTTACCTGTCCCCAAAGTTAAATTCCATTAAGATACAGACCTCAGAACAGACAGCAGGTGTAATGAAAACCACCGTAACAGAAATTAATCAAATACTTTTTTGAAGTGGTGACATGATGTTGTCTAATGGTGCCTTACAAATGACAACAGAACTATATAAATTACGAGAGTAACAATACATCATGAAATCATATCACAGTGTGAAACTATGACAGTGTGCATCAATGAGAGTGGACATTGTATTAATTATTTCTCTGTTCAAACAGTGATTGCAAATAGTGTTAGCAATAGGAATAGCTGTAATGTTAATTATACAATAACATGAATATAGTCATCATTTGTTGGGATTTTGTTCAAAATATTGTCAGAGTAATGAATCACAGTATTCTAACTCAAATTGAGTGTAATGTTACAAGTATAAGTAAAAAAAAAAGTCATGTTGTGAATCAGATTTTATTTGAGCCAATTCTGCTTTTAAGCTGAATATTTACTTTTTATATTTACATAGTTAAGAATTTTCCCATAACAATTTGTCCATCAAAGTATTTGTAAATGTTCTGTTTAGAGCTAAACATTTGATTTTCATTTGAAATTCCACATATTGTTTCTCTAGAAATCATACAGTTGTGTTTGCTGAGTTTTTTATTTATTTTTTGCATTTTTATTTAGTCTATTCCATCAGAAATGGAATTTGATCCAAACTCCAATCCTCCCTGCTACAAGACAGTGGATGAGGTAAGGCAAAAAATAAAAAATGTCACCTGCAATTCAATTCATAATGTACATGCAATATTTATTTCATGTTTTCCTCACTTTAGGACATTGTTATCCAACAAGATGATGAAATTCGATTAAAGATTGTAGGTACAAGAGTGGACAAGAATGATATTGTAAGTCTTTTATTAAAATTTTTTGTATTCATGCCTAATTAACATTTATTTTATAGCCATCATTGTTTTTCATTCAAATAATCTTTTCCTAGTTTGCCATTGGCTCTCTCATGGATGACTACCTGGGTAAGTCTTTGTGACCATGTTTTCTGTTTCTGTATCTACTTTACAGCAATCAAGCATCTGTAGGATAGATTCTGTGTTGAACTATAATACCAATAAATATTTCATTGTATGTTCAACAGAATTGCTGGAAAACATGTTTTCAATTTAATTTTGCTTCAAGAATTGATATGCACAGAGTTTAATAAACTAAATTAAGTTATGTTTTTATTTTTCTCTTTACAGGTCTTGTTAGCTGATACTTCTGTGGAAGATGCTGGAAGTTATCCTTTCATCTTCATCCTTCCATGTTTTTGTACATAGTACTTTTCCTCCCCCTACAAATCAGTGTGGAATCTTCAGAATTTTTTGCAGTTCTCTGTTTTGTGTAAGCCTCTTTATTGTACTATAACATCAAGATTTCAACAGAAATTATCTTCTTACAAGAGTTGCAGGAGTATACATCCCCATTATGAGACTACAATTTGAAAGATGTGCATAATGCCTTTGTCAAAAGAAGCAAAAAGGTAGTTGACCCGACACGCCCTATCTAGGTATATGAAAGTGCCATTTTACTCCTGAGTGTTCTTCACAAGGTTTTCTTCTTTTTTGCTGTGCTGAAAATTTCCCCATCCCATAGACTACTTTTTGTAAATATGTTTTTTTTAAATAAATCTTGTGGGAAAAAAACACATTTAGTATGTCATCTGTGTTATTTTTTATACTTTATGCATTTCTGGAATGATCTTACTGAAATTGAAGAAGTAGCTTGTAAATGTTATGGAAATATTTTCACCAGCGACCAATAGGTATTAGATTAGTATGACTGCTGCTGCTGTGGTAGGCCTAATGTAACTACAGAGATCAGAAGAGAGAGAGCTTATTCTACTAACTTAGAGTAGCACTGCATTTCAAATTAACAAGATACTTGTATTTTAATGCACAGGTCTAGAAAAGTGCTTCAGAATTTTTAAAGTGCTTTAACAATATCATCATATGTTGATGCACACATGCAACAATGAATGATGACCAAATACATTCTGACAGTTCCAACTGTCAGAAGATGTATATTTTATTCAGTTGATGCACATTGGCTAAATTAAAAACAATGATATACAGATAGACTAAAGATAACGGCAACCATCAAAATGAATACCTTACAGAATATTAATAACTTACAGTATTTAAATACAATATAACAGCAATGCTTTAATAAGTATTAACCCTATAATTACTACTTTGCCTTTTTCCTCATATTGTTATGATGTACTGTTAAATATTTATATATAAATTATATAATTATAAATATTTGCTTTTTTATTTACACAATGGTAATAAAACACATTTGGCTTAAGGAACTGCAGGTCATTGTTTGCGGTTTGTGGGCCTGACCTGAAGACTATAATCTTAATAATAACAAACGTAACGTTTCTGCTATCATCAATCAAACTCCTGAGCACACCCCCTACGTGGCGCAATATTTCTGCGACATGTCTCCACTATACGTCAGCAGCGTGCGCGTACGTTCTTTCTTTCTCTCGTCCTGAAGATGGCGGCAGGGGTGAGTAAGATGGTAGAATATATGAATTTGATGAGAGTTCGTCATCTTTAGCAGCAATCTGTGTTTTATCACATCCATCCTGGTAACGGTTGCGTTTATTTGTTGACGTTATCTTTGTTCAAGTTGTATTGAAACCAGGCGGTAGTTTATTTTAGTTATTTTGAATTTTTCACTCCCTTCAGCGCTGTGTATTTTGAATGAGCAGCTGGAAAAAGTGGGAACAGCACTGAGCCTCTGGACTGCCACGTTTTACATTTCGGTGTAACCTGAGTGTGGCGTTGACGCTGTGAAACTCCTGTGCCGTTTGTTTTCGGAGCTTTTTCCAGTCTGTAGAGTCATTTAAACCTTATAATTGACGTTAAATGCGGGCTGTGTCCGAATCGCACTACGGCTGCCCCAAAGCTGCACACTACCATACTAATGTCAATAGTCCACCAGCTGTAGAACGTTCAGTAAAGCGATGGCCCTAGACAGAAATGCTGAAGCGCCTGTTTCCACAGAGGTAGCTGTGTGCTCAGGCTTCATCACTCCACAAACTGCTGCCCAGGATTCACTTACCTGCCCGGCTGTATTGTGTCCCAGCCAAAGGAGAAACTTTTAAGTCATTTTGCATGGTATGTCTTTACTGGCGTTCACATGTACCTTCATCTAATTTCAAATATAAACACACTTTCACTGTTTCTCTTTGGATGCTAATTGGCAAGTCAATTTATGCTAGTTTCATCAATTGATGGATAGCTCAGCAGCTCTCAAGAAAAATGCTGTATCATGATCACGCAAGAGAACCTTGATGGGCCATGTCTGCATAATCAGTCTTCTCTGATGGTAATGGCTTTGCAAGTGTGTTACAAAAAGGTTTGTAATGATGTAAAGTGTGTGCACTTTATTCCTAGACCCTCTACACATACGCAGAGAACTGGAGGGCCTACAAGGCTCAGATTGCAGCCCAGTACAGTGGTGCTCGTCTTAAGGTGGCGAGTTCATCCCCTGCTTTCACCTTTGGGCAGACGAACCGTTCCCCTGCTTTTCTTAGCAACTTTCCCTTGGGCAAGGTACATAAATCTTTCTTTACTCAATTGCTCTTCAAATGAAATGCTTCCTGAGCTGTTCTTTGTAAATATGGTTGCTTTACTGTTTTTCTTGTCTTTAAGGTTCCGGCTTACCAGGGTGATGATGGCTTCTGTCTGTTCGAGAGCAATGCCATTGCTCATTACTGTAAGCATTACCTTTGTTCATGTAAAGTTGATTAGTGTGTTTTTTTGGAAGTATTAACACTTTTCTCTTACACTAAACATGACACTTAACATTGGTGTATTCTCAAGTAATCAAAGGCAATTTATATTTTCACATTTTTTAAATTAAATGTTGTTTTAATAGTGAGCAATGATGACCTCCGTGGCAGCACTCCTCAAGCCAGTGCCCAGATCCTTCAGTGGGTCAGCTTTGCTGACTCTGAGATCGTCCCTCCTGCCAGTGCTTGGGTCTTCCCAACTTTGGGCATCATGCAGTTCAACAAACAGGTCAGTGGTTTTACCATGGCCATATGAATTCTAGATCTGGTTCGTGTTTGTGAGGCTCCTTGCTGTAGTAGCACTTGTCTGCAATATGTTTGTAAGTATATAGTGAGTAAGAGAATCTGAATGTTTGACCAGCACTCCTACTTTGAATTTTGATGCTTTATGAAAATGTATGTACCAAATTTAATGTCTTTTAAACTGTCTCTCCAGGCCACAGAACAGGCTAAGGAGGAGGTGAAGCGTGTGCTTGCAGTATTGAACCAGCACTTAAACACCCGTACTTTCCTGGTTGGGGAGAGAGTCAGTCTGGCTGACATCACCGTAGTCTGCTCTCTGCTCTGGCTCTACAAGCAGGTGATTTTTCTCTTCAAGTCAAAATTCTCCATCAGTCTCATGTAGAAATACAAATTAATGGCTGTAATTGACCTGTAAAATAGAGCATTCAGTTGAAACTTGTCCAGTTAATGTCGGTAATTAAACATAAAGATGTACTCTGACTACCTCTTAAAACTGAACTT
>BRDA01033577.1:0-30401 GCA_036984385.1 Crenuchus spilurus | reverse complement strand
ATACTTGAACTCCTCCACTTGAGGCAAGACTTCTCCACCCACCTGGAGAGGGCAAGCTACCGTTTTCCGGTCGAGAACCATGGCCTCGGACTTAGTATTAGGACTTAGGACTTAGGACCAGTATATTTTATATAAAACTAAAGAGAAACCAACGTCCAGAAACAAATTCCTCATGTGTATCAACATACTTTGCCAGTAAATCTGATTCTGAATCTCTTGGTCTACATGAGTCAGGTAGTAGTAGTGTTCTCTGTTTCACTACAAAGATAGAGACAACCTTTTTGTGAAAAAAATAATTTATTTATTTTGGAATGACCAGATTATCTACAAGCTTCTTAAAATGTCCCAGTTTTAATGTTAGTTTCATCTAATGGATGAAGAATATTCAAGTTCTTGATTACGTGAAGCTTGTAGATTGTAGTTTTAGCATTGCTTTGTGGTGCAGTTTTCTGTTTATGCACATGATCAAACTAAGACACATGATAGAAATGTGCACATACACTGCCATGTATTAGATCTCCACCCTCCTAAATGCCCATTACAGGTTCCACCATCACTAGATTATAAAGCCCATGTATGTAATATAATTAAATATATAAGTGATAACTTATCACTATTGAACAAAATATCTCTAACGAGGGCCCCGAGTGGCTCAGCGGGCAAAGACGCAATCACTATGACCCGAGGATCGCGAGTTTGAATCCCGGTCATGCTGTTTGCCATCAACAGCCGGGGGCCCAAGAGAGCAAAAATTGGCAGTGCTGTCTCTGGGCGGGTAGATGGCGCTCTCACTCTCACTATCACTCTCACATTGCAATGTCCGCTGGCTCAGGCGTCTACCGATTGGTCCAATCGGAGCTGGGGACCCTGTGTGCCTTCCTCTGAGCGCGTTAGACTCTCCAGTGACGGTGTATCAGTGGTGGTTTGAAAAGAGGCGGTGGCTGCATCACACACAACGGAGGAGGCTTGTGCTTGCCTGCACCCTCCTAGAGTCAGGAACATTGCAAAGAGGCCTAACGGAGGGGATGGGTTAATTGGCTACCACTACATTGGGAAGGGATAAAATGGCAAAAACCTAGAAATAAATAAAAAATAAAAAATCTCTAACGAATGTCATTTCTTCCCCTTCATGAAAGTGTGTCTCTTTAGCTTTTAGTGACTCCTGTTTGATTTCATCCTCTGGTACTACTGAAAATAAAACCCTGCAAAATGTGCAAGTGGGTGGAACTATCTGTGTTTATATGTCAAAATCGATCTCCTGACATATTAAAAACATAATTGTCCACTAAAGTTGAATCCACTAGTCAACACTGTGGACAGAGGTCGAGTAGTCGAGATCAGTGCAGGAACTACAGGGGTAGGAAAATAAGGAGGAGAGGAGAGGACAGATAGCAGCTATTCTACTAAACACAAAGCCAGTTTTGGGTAAATTGGGCTGTATTTGGTCCAGAGTTTTCTACCATCTGAGGGAAACATGAGATAAAACTTGACTTTAATACGATCATGTCATTTGTCAGGAAATGATGACATTTTCAATGAATTTAAACAAACTTTAAACTTCATTTGATTGAACTTTCTCACTCTATAAGCCTCATCGCTCTCAACTGCTTACTACTAGAACTTAACTTATCTTAACGAAGTGAAAGCAGAGTACAGATGCTCAGGAAGCTGTGAAGGCCATAGTGAGCAGAGTTTCATGAATCATGTGCAGTTTACATCAGATGGTCTGCGTAACTGAAATACAAAAGCATTCTTTTGCTGTGCAAATCTAACAGCTCAAAGCATAACATCTGTTAGCTCCTACGAGCAAGCTGCTGACAAAATAATGTTGCTTTTCATTGATGTTCAGAACAATGTATTATGTTTTTCAGTAATGAAGACCCCCTATTATTCACTTGTGATCAGACCAGTTGAGAAGGACAATAACAGCAGGTCTGAGTGAATGAAGTCTCTAGCATATTCCGATACATCTCTGCTTTGTTTAAAATGGTACATCATAAAAAAAATCTGTGATGCACAATCACAGCAATTAGTGGTTGCATTTTGTTTTACCCAATTTTCTCCTGAAAGTGTTTTGGTAACCAATCGACTCACCCATTCTTTAGGAGTCTCTCTATTACTTACTCCCTGACATTATGAGAGTGCAGACATACACAGGCCTCCTCGGAAGTCAAACTGGTGCCAATACATTGCCAACGCTGGGCAGCCAACACATTTGGAGGATCCCCAGCTCAGCTGGATTGCCTGGCAGACGCCTGAGTCAGCCAACGTTGCTTTAGTAGTGCTGGGGAAAGCGTGCCATCTTACCCGCACAAGAGAGCATAGCCAATTTTTTGCTCTCTCAGGCTCCGGCTGTTGATGAGTGGTTGCTTTACTTAATACAGAGAACAAAAAAGCAAGAATTAAAAGACAGAATTAACCACTTTTTCATTTCAATGATCCATGTCATTGATGAATCTGAGTGCAACACATTTTCCATCATCTATTTTAATGAAAATGTCCAATCAGGCAATGAGTGAGTTTGCCTACTTTGATAAAGCTCATCTTGGGAATGTGTCTTTACATGAGAAATATCCCCGTCATGTATAAAGCAGCTTTTGCTCTGACCAGACTTGGAGAGCACAATTAACAACCAAAATGATTGCAAGCTATTGAATTAATGCACACTGTGACTGTGTACTGCCTGAAGAGAATTAGATACTCGCCTTGAAGATTTCTAAAACAGAGCCTACATTCACCACAATACCATTTAGACCGATGGCCACAATGGGAATACTTACGCTCTGAATGGATGTTTTGAGCCATCCGATACAATGGAGCTGTGTATCTTCTGAACAAGTCTGTTCTCCCTGGTGTGCTCTTGCTGTAAGTATATCCCCATAATTAACATGAAAGATGTATTTCTGCTAGGGATTAGATGGGTACGTGCTATGCTGTTTTCACATCTTCATGTATGCTCCCCCTGCTGGGGACTATGTATAATTGCTTTTGGTGTTGTGGACAGTGGAGCACTCAAAACCAAATTATGCGTAAATGGGCTCAAGCTGTCTGACATTTTTCTGAAGTTAATAGTCAGTGCTTAGTCTGCTAACAAGAGCAGCAGGATGCAACTACATCCAAAATGATGGCAAACCACAATTAACAAAAAGTACTATAGGGAAATCAGTAGGAAAAATGAGCTCCTGCACGGATTAGCTCAACGTGGAGTGGAGACAGATTTGTCCACAACAGATGCCAAAGTTAGCACGGGTGCATTTGAGTAGCACAGATTGTTTGTGGATCTGAACAAATTCGCCGCTCGTTCTGACAGATGCCAAAGTTAGTTTGGGTGCATTTGAGTAATGCAGGTGGTTTACAGAACTGAGCAGATTCTCAAGTCTTCAGAACTTTATCTCCTGGAAACTTTCCAAGAAGATGGACTGTATTATACAAACTCTCCATTATTGGAGCCCACCCGCTGCATCATGCTCACTGGAGTGCCTTAATATCTCCTCAAAAGAGTCAGACCTCTACAAGTATATGTGTGGTGTCTGCGACTGCAGAAGCTGACCACCAACACTCTGAGGTGAACAGTTGTGCCCCGAAGGGACCAATTTATTTACAAAGTGCCACAGTGTGATAAAGAAGTAACTTTGGGTGGGGAGTATGTTGGGCTGTGGGTCCATGGGCAGTGTCTTCAGTGTTTGCGTGGGCAAAAGAAATAAAGTAATGAAGTAGAAACTCTGTTTTCCTTCATATTTTCTTCTTTCAGCTGAAGCTGAAGATCTGCAGGTTCTCTTTAAACAAAAGCCTCAACCAGAAATCATATTTGCACATACTTAGCCAGGTGTAGTCAATCAGCCAAGGCGTGTTTGGAGTCAAGTGTCCATTTTTTTAGTTTAGAACAGGAGCTGTGTGGCTAATGTTGCAAATAAACACCTAAATATTCGAAATATCAGTCAAAAGTATGGCAACAAAATATCTCTTAATCTGCTCAGTCACATCTAGATCTTCATAAATGTCTAGTTGATGCATTTTAGAACATAGTCTGACTTATCAAAGTGCTCACCACTACAAGCAACCACTTTAGACAGCAGCAGAGCTACTAGAATCTTGAATCACATTCCTCCATTTTCATGTTGGTCATCAGAGTCAGTTGGCAGATGGCCTAGTACAGTTAATCATAGTGTGTCCTACAATACACTAACAAGTTTAGGTGAGGTTTGAGAAGTTTTAGTGATGTGACATTTTTTCCACCATTTTAGTTGACTGAAGGGTTTGCTAGTAATGTTAGTGGAGTTAGAAGCTCCAGTTCTTTTTATTTATTTATTTGTTTTCTAGTATTTTTTTGCCAATTTTTCCCTCACAATGTAATAGTAGCCAATTAACTCATCCCAACCTACTGCTGACACACAGTGACTGGGGAGCCAACACAATCGGAGGATCCCCAGCTCTGATGGACAATTCAGGAGACGCCTGAGCCAGTGGATATTGTAGTGTGAAAGTGAGAGGGAGAGAGCACCATTTACTTGCCCAGAGAGAGAATGGCCAGTTTTTGGCCTCTCTCGGACTCTGGCTGTCAGGATTGTGTGGTAAGGATCTGGTTCGATCCCCAGACAGGACATAACTGAAGTGACCTTGAGCAAGTCACCTAACCCCCTAACTGCTCCCCGGGCACCGGTGCATAAGGGCTGCCCACTGCTTCGGGCACAAATTCTTACAGCCTAGTGTGTTCACTAGTGTGTTTTTGTTTCACTGCACGAATGGGTTAAATGCGGAGGTCAAATTCCGTTGAAAAATCACATTGGCTAAATTGGTGAATCTTCACTCACACCTCACAATCTAGTCCACAATCTACTACTGAACTGAACTCTAAATCCCACTAAACTGGAATTGGAACCAGACTAATCACCAAAAAAAAAAAATAAATAAACAATTCTTGCACTACTTGTACAACGGTACAGATTTCTGTTAATAGGTATCATCTGCACTTTTTGTTATTATAGTGTGTGTAGATAATATTTTGCATTTCTATTTATATTCCTCCTAGCTCTCGCAACTTATCACTCTTTAGTAATGTAACTTTTTATTTATGTGTATTGTACTTTTTAATTAGAATCATACACAAGATAAGATGTAAAATATCTTATGCCAAACCATTAGAGCTTCACATAGGGCCCACCCCTCTCTCTTACTACCAGCAGCCACACAATCCTATTGTTTCAATCCTACAGCTACACCCTATGGTTGCTGTGGCCGTTTATGAACCGATCAGCAACGAGCTACCCTTAACATCTACGGTTACTCACTGAGCCCATCACATGAGAACCCAAACCACACACTGCATTACTAGCTCTTCACAGGGGTCATCAGGTAGGCACCTCCCCTCGTCAGTGTTTCGCTGAATTAAGCCCACAACACCTCCAGAAGGCTCAAGAGTGAAGTCTGGTGTCCCAGACCCACCCCCCTCCAAGCTAGCTTTACAGACCTTCCTTACCCTTAACAAACATAAAATCCACACTGGCCTCCCTGGTGACTAAGGCTGTACCGAGCCCCACTGGCACCGTTAATGCATGCTCAGTGCCACCAGTTCCATGGGGTCTTTATGTGCTACATCACCAACCACAGAAACAGCTCCTCTAATGTGCATTTCCCCAACTAGTGTGTTCTCCTCATCCACAACCACTGACTAGGCCTTTCAGCTGTTTCTGATAACTCCTTCACAGCTGCCCTTAGTTTCCGGCCCCTGATGCCGAACTGCACAAGCAGGGATGTGGCAGACTTGGCTACAAATCCCCTAACACCTATCTCCACTGGTCTTACATCTGCCTGCCACCCACGTTCCCTCACCTCAGCCACCAAGTCAGCATACTTCAGCTTCTTCCTTTCAAACGCTTCTTCAACCGCATCCTCAAATGGTACTCTTAACTCTATTAAATAAACTATCTGTTTACTTTCAGAGTACAGCACCATATCTGGCCTCAGTGTAGTTAGAGCAATGTACTCTGGGACCTGCAGTTTTTTACCTACGTCCACTAGTAATTTCCAATCTCGCGCTTCACCCCATCTACCAATATTTATAACCTGTGCCTGCTCTCGAATATGTTCCCCCTCACGCACAAACCTAATCACTTTATTACTACAACTCATCAATGCATTCACCACCATGTGTTTGCTGTCCAACAAACATGCTAAAACCCTTAGCACCTGATTATGTCTCCATGTATACCTCCCCTGCGACAAACTAACCTTACAAGCTGATAAAATATGCATCAGCGTGCCAACCCCTGTACATAATCTACAACTAGGGTCTTCACCTACCCACTGTCCAAGGTTTTGTAGAGTTGGAAGGACATCATAAGTCGCTCCAAGCAAAAACTTAATATGACTTGCCTCCACTGCCCACAGTTCTTGCCAAGTGATCGTCTACTTCTCTAAATTCTCCCAGCGAAGCCACTGGCATTGTTTGACCTGTGATGCTGCTGTTGCACACCGTGCCTCCTCTTCCTGATCGCGAATAAATGTAATCATCAGTTTCCTTCTATGGTGTGATGTGGCCTTACCAAAAGCTTTCCATGAATCACCTGACCCAAGGCCTGCTTTTCCACATTGCACTTGGCCAATCACATCCCTTACCTCTAATGAGCTCCTGGCTACCTGCACTGCCACTCTGGGGTTCCACTTCCTTCCTACTTTTGTGACTGGCACTGCTGCTTTAACCACTGCATCCTTCGATCCTGACAAAATCAACTCACAACTCACCTTTGCACATTTAAACTCCTCAACTAAACTTGAGTGGTAGCTCTAGTACCCCTCTCCCATACCATGACACACTACTTAAACACTGTTGCACCCCTAGCCACTCCTTATGGCCTTATTCATAACCCTTTCCATCCTCTCTACTTCTGTAATTGAAACGTCATAAACTGTCAACGGCCATCTAATACGAGGCAGTAAGCCAAACTGCAGACACCACAATTTCAACTTCCCTGGCAGACATGATCTATCTGTTATCAATAGCCTTCACCAAATCAGCCTTTATTCCCACAGCTTGGTCTGTATCATTTAGTGCTGCACTATACCATCTACCTAAACTCTTCACTGGTATCTCCAGTATTGTAGGAATCATTTCTCCCTCCATCACAACATTTTCCAGAACAAGTTTCCCTTTGACAATCGACAGACTTCTAGACTACTTGATTTAACTTTCAGTCTAGCCAACCTTAGATTATCACTTAACTTCCCTAGCAACCGCTGCGTGCAAGACACGGTAGTCATCAGGGTCGTCATGTCATCCATGTAAGCCCTGATTGGGGGAAGCCGAGTACCACAATGCAACCTCTCCCCACCTACAACCCACTTAGAGGCCCTGATTACTACCTCCATTGCCATTGTAAATGCTAATGGTGAAATCGTACAACCAGCCATTATACCTATTTCTAACCACTGCCATTATGTAACAAATTCCCCTGTACTAAAACAAAACTGAATATCCTCAAAATACGCTTTAACAAGCCTAGTAACCTTGTCTGGCACCTGGAAAAATTCAAAATTCCACATTAGTTTATGTGGGACTGATCCAAATGCATTTGCTAAATCTAAGAAAACAACATGTATATCTCTACGCTCTTTCTTTGCTATCTGAATCTGATGCCAGAACATGCTGCTATGTTCCAAACATCCTGCAAAGCCAGAAACCCTTGCCTTTTGTACCGACATATCAATTAATTTGTTTTCTTTCAAATACGCAGCAAGTCTCTGCGCTATCACACTGAAGAAAATCTTACCCTCCACATTAAGAAGACTTATGGGCCGAAACTGATCTATACCTATAGCATCTTTCTCCTTAGGGATGAGTATACCACCCGCTCTTCTCCACTCTTTTGGAATGATCCCTTTCTTCTAAACTATGACCATCAACCTCCACAAAAACGTCAAGGCCTCAGGTGCATATTTGTACACCCTATACGGCACACCTTTAGGCCCTGGCACAGAACCTGCCTTTGCATGATGCACCACACCTTGAACCTCACTCCATTTTGGTGGGCTAACGTCCATTTGCCGCTTTATTTCACCTAGTGGTGGAATATCTCCTTTGCTTTATTCTTATCAGTATGCACATCATTGAAATGCTCCTCTAATTCCCTCATTCCAACTTTTAAACTCCCAGATTTCTCCTTACCAAATAAGGTCTTCACAAAATTAAAAGGATTCCTGAAGAACGCTGCCCCAGCATGTTCCTTCTTTCTCCTCCTCTCAACACTGCCAGCCTACCTTTAAGCTCTTTCTGCAGTACCTCAATGCTCTCTCTTTCCTCTTCCCCTACTCGCGTCCACTGTTTCCTAAGAGCCCTTAACTCCTGTACTAGTTTATCTATTTCTACTTGCCATCTTGACTTCAACATATCTTGTCCCTTTTGCTTTTTCTGCAACCTACCAAACCTTGCCATTCCATATTCATAAATAACTTTACCTAAAATATTCAATTTCTTCTCTGCTGAGCCTTTCAAACCAGCCAAAATGCCTTTCAAATCATCACTTATACACTTCCACCCTACTTTATCTACAGCAGCTGGCCATTTTACTTTTACTCTCTGCCCTATTCCTTTCTCTCTCACCCTTTGTTTCACCCTGTTCTGCTCTCCACCATTCCTCTGGTTAACATCAGATTCATCCTCCTGTACACTGTTACATGTAACATGTGGTTGTTCTCTCACCAAGTCAAATTACTTGTATGTGTACCTACTTGGCAAATAAAGAGATTCTGATTCTGATTCTGATCTGAATCTTAATTCTGGTCATAATGTCAGCATCTTAGCCTCCTGAGCCACCCGAGGCCCTCAGTAGAAGCAAAACTCACACAGATTTGTGGAAAATCGAGTAAATATTATTATTTATTTATATAAATATGATTGTTGAGGAAGTCATGTAAGAGCCAGTCATAGCTTATGCTACTTGTGGGGACTGGCTTTCCACTACTAAAGGTGCTGAAGTTCTCTCCTAGCAGTGCCTTCAGTACCCTGGACAGCGGCCAACTGGGCCTGAGCTGTAAAACTACAGTAACAGAAGAAAACACACTGTATATTCTCTAGCAAAGCGGGTGTGACCAGAAATCAAATGTGGCATGCTAACTAAGTCATTGTTCCATTTGAATTCAAGTCCAATTCCTTTGAAATGGGTATGAGTTTGCTCCTTACATTTCTCAGTGCCTGGGACTTCTACGGGAAGTGGGTGATGTTCTTAGGTGATATTAGCATCCATGACAATCAGGACTGCTGATGAGGAGAAAAATTTATGCCGTTCTAAAAATGAATGTGTTTAGCGTGTTTCATCATTGCTCTCAATTGCTCTTGATGCTTACTGTGAGTGGAACAATGCAGAATGTTAAAACAAGTTCCAGTGGACTGGGTTCAGTTAGCGAGCTCTCTGGTTGGGGTTACTATGGTGATTTGGACCAAAGTGGTAAGCCCTTGTCCTAGTAGAGTATGCAGCATTTTGTACATGGAAAACAGCCTCCAGTAAAAATGACTTTCGATTACTTTTGACCTTAGCCATGTATGACTCCGCTAAATGGAGCAGCCTTATGCGTTAAACATCAACTGTTCTCACATATCTAGCTGGCCATGACAAAGCATCCTCAACATCTATGTTTCTAAAAGTAGATTAATGTATTCCTCACATTCCTTTATGGCATCCAAGGCATGATGGATGATCCTGAGTAGCAGCCCAGGCTCCCTGTGTTCACAGCATATAAACAGTTTTGTAGCTCTTAGAGAACGGGTGCTTCCTCAAGTGGCTCATACAGTGGAGCTGACAGGAATTAATTTGGAGATGCAAATAAAATCTCATCAGCAGCTGGACATTTTTCAGTCCTTTAATGAAGAGATGATGGGAGAGAAGATGTGACCTTCCCTGAAGGAAGACAATATTATTTTGCCCAGCTGCTTTCTAGTCTTTCCATGTCCTGAGTTTGTCTTCCAATTATCATAACAGCCTCAAGAAAGTATTCCTACCTCGGAAATAGGAATTAATGTTACTGGATTAGTGGTCTGCCAGTATTGTAGATATCTATTAAAGATGCATCAATATGGAATTTTCAGGTCTGATACAATAAACAGTTATTAACAACTAATTGTGGCTGATATCATACTAATAATTTAAACATACTATGTAATGTCAATAATGTAATTCTATGTGAAATTCACATTACATTATGGCCAATGGTGCCCAGTATACTGAGGCACAGAATGTGTTGTGGGGTCTAGAAGAAGGACAATTCCCACTGTCCAAGATAAAACTAGGACATGCAATTATCAATAGTAATTATCAGCCCTAATTTCAATATGGGAACACTACAATTAATCTACTTTTTCAATTTATTGACAAATAATATCAGCTGCAGATACATTACACCCCTAATAACTAAATACTTATATATTTTATGGGCACTTGTAATTTGGAAGCATCCCATCTTTAGTTTGATTGCATTTATAATTTTAGCAACGCTACCTGGGTCAAAGGATTCTCCTGTTTATTGCTGTTGTTGTATAGTTTTATTTTTGAAGAGCACATTCAGTTAATGCTGTAAATAGTTCCGGATGTATCAGGCCTGACTGGCTGGCCTCGCCTGATGGACGAACCCTGTATGATCCACTTTCCATCCAGAACTGGGCCAGCGAATCCTCGTCCAGTGACCAGCCTGAGTGAGTCCCAAGGGCAGTGGGGACTCTGCGTTCCTGTTAGGAAGCAGCCTGAAATCAGCCCAAAGCAACACCGAGTGTCCTGAGCCAGCCATTTCTGCGCCAATAGGTTTTATGAGATCAGCTTGGCTAAGACACTGAAAGGCTGTCCAAACTGCAGGGCCACCCACTTTGATCGCATTCGCACCTGAGACCAGATGGTAATTGGTGTGATTGGCTTGCTTTCTCTGGAGCTATATTTGTCTGAGCCACATAGAGGTGATATGTGCCATTCATCAAAGCAGACAACAGCAAATAGAGGGATTGAATGCATCATTAATCACAGCGGGCTGTGGCCGGGCCTGAGCTGAGGAGACCTTGGGTCTTCCAATGCTCTAGAGCAGACAGAGAAAATAATAAGTTCATAAGCTGCGTTTGCAAAGCTTGGACAATAATTCAGAGGTCAGACCCCAACTGTCAAATCTTCTATGGAAATGGATAGATTAGTCGAGGTACTGGCTCTTCTTTTTTTCATTTTCAGAGAAGACAACCTTGTGCTAACTTGACAGTTTGATGACAGGTTGTGACAGCAGTGTGGAACAGATCGTTTATTTATTTGCTAAGTGTATTAAAGTATGGAATGACTGCTGTTACCCAGAGGAGAGAATTCATATTGATAGTGTCAGACAGCTGCTGACAACTGGAACTTAAGGGTTTTAGTATAACTGGCTACATACTCATACATTAACTTACATGAATTTGCCCTCATTTTAAAAGAGTGGTCCAACTCCAGACTAGCAGAAGAAATTGTTAATTTTATAAAACACCAAGACATTTAGTTTGAAGTAAAATCATCTCAAAGCTCAGTTTAAGTCTTATATTGGGATCGAGGGACCGTTCAGTCCAGGCCGTCCACGGAAATTTGCATATATTACCCAAATGCTTTTCCTTTTGTGAACTGGCCAGAGAAATGTCCTACATATTGGATTATAGAACCTCCCCTGGTGGCACTAATCCAGATGGAATGGTGCTAAAAATACACAAATATGCAACATACAGGAAAACTTTAATGCTACAAAAAATTACAACCATCTGACTGGTGAATGGCTTTGTAGCCCCATACTTTCAGGGGGCCAATCAATACATGTTCAACACATTCCTCCCGTAACCAGCATTAAACATTTCTGTCACTTGTGCCACAGTAGCTCTGTTACTTTGAATCAAATGCAATAGCGTTCATTACCCTCAAGCATCGATTCTTGGATGCCCAACAGCTTGTGGCTGGTTGGGGGTTTGTTTCTTTTTAAACTACTGCCAGTAGGTTCTCACCACTGCTGACTGTGAGCCCCCATGAGCTGTGCCATTTTGGAGATATTCCAAGCCAGTTGTCTGAGCATCACAATTCAGCCTTTTCAAAGTCACTCAGATTCTGACTCTTACCCATTTACAAATGTTTAATGCTGGCCCAAGAGTCTGGGTGTGACACTCCTGCCCTAGCCGTGCCCCTAGCCCCGCCTCAGTCACCATCTGTGCCATTTTCATCTGTCACAATATGTCTCCACCTTCCCATGGCATCACGTTCTTGTCATTTCATGTATCACTGGATTCACCTGTCCTGTCCTGTCTGATCATTCACTTGTGCAGTCTCGTTGTCTGTCTGATTACTTATGCTATATAGTTCCCTTGTGTTTGTCTTGCCTTTTGTCATCATTAAATGTACCTCAGTGTTTGTTCCGGTCATGTAGTTGTGTCTGCCATAGCTTTGTCTCTCTTTGGTTATTTGAGTCACAGTGTTTTGTTTAGTTGTATTTTTAATAAATCTCACCTTTGGATCTCACCACTACGTCCCACACAACGTTACATAGGGACTGTGTAATCATACACCAGCCAAATGGTTTTGTTTTGTGGTATTAAAGTTTTGACTCTTTGTTGTATATGTTTCTAATTCTAATGTAGTACAAGTAGTGTAGTTACTAGGTTTTGAGTAAACTATTGTCCAGTGATCACCAACCCTCCTTCTTGAAATCTACCTCCAGCCTAATTCAGCTAATTTGGACATTCTGAAGGTAGTAACTAGATGGATGAGGTGGAGCTACTTAGGGTTGAAGCCAATGTTTGTAGGATCTCTAGGAGCAGGGTTGGTGACCAATGCAATACATTGTTTGCCTGTTAAACCCCAATTAATGCAACACTCTGAAGACTGGCCTGCAAGAGAGTGTGTTAAAGTAATGCCTGCTTTATATCCACTCTGACTCCTGAAGCCAGTGGCTCTACTGTTTGTGTGTGTATGAGACTTTGTCCCTTTGAGCTGGATCCACAGGGAACACCACACATCCAGAGCCAGAGACTTCCAGCTGAAGCAAAAAGAACGCTGGGGCTGCCATCCGTCTCGCTCAAGACCCGGCTCAGAACAAACTGTCAAGCCGAGCTAAAAGGAGCTGCTTTCCAAAAGATCCATCATGCAAGTCTGTAAACAGCATTCGGTCACTGTAGAAACGGGCCGAGGAGAGGAGATTCTCCTGTATCAGAGTGAAGCCTGCCTCACTGCACATTTCACTGCAGCTCAGTGTAGCTGAATTGATTGTGTCATGGTTTCTAATTAGCATTCAGCAAAGTGGCCTCCCCACCCCTCTCCACCCCAAGCAGTCTTCAGGCCATGTATGTCTAACGGTCTGTAACAGGGGTAAAACTGGCAATTTGCACAGCTGTAAAAACTGGTACATGGCAAACAAGATTATTTGGACTGCCTTGTTCTCTGTGCTACTTTATGCAAGTAGTGACACTTCTTTCTTTTCTCCAGGCCATGTACGTAAAGCCTGTTAGAATGGTGCTCCCATTGTTCTACCACATGTACAGAATGTCTGGTAATGAGAAGTTCAGCAATATTGAATATAAAGTATATAATAAATATATTTTCTCTGTTGCTGATACAATACTATTTTTATGTGTCAAACACACACTTATATATATATATATATATATAAAGGCCATATACATAAAAGTAGTACTGGTATCATTGGTATCAGCAATAGAGAATACCATTAAGCAATTTCTGATGTGCTAGGTAGTTCAGCCTATGAGTTGAATTTTTTTTACCCAATGAGTTATTTGAGTTGTTTTTGGATAGTTGTAATCCCTGATGTCTATTAAACTACCCACCCTTTGGGACATTGTTACTAATCAACAACACTCGAGGAAGCTAATTAGAACTACTAAACTGAGTTTCATCAAATAATAAATCTGTAAAGTCTTAATTTTTTAAACATGCACACTTTTGCTATCTACTATGAAGTTAAACAAGTAAATAGTTATTTAGTTGAAGTAATAGTTATTTTTGATTGCAATGTATGTCATTTGTGACAGGATTAGTGTTAGCTTGCTAGCTACCTAACACAGTATGCTTGTTTCCACAGGCTTACTAGTGTTAGAAGTTAACTGGTAGGTTTTGCTTATTAGATGATATTTGTTTAAGTTTATAGATGAATATTACATAACTTTGAAGACTGCAGCTCAAGCTGTGAATTAAATTTGTTGGCAAATGGCACTCTTAGTTACTTAGCTAACCTGTTAGCTCACTGCACCAACTTGGTAACCTGACCTAAACCTGACAATAACTTTTTTACTTATATGACATTTTTATTTTAGCATTTATGAGTCTGTTCTTGTGAATGGATGATATTTAAATGATTTTAACATTGTCAACCCAGCCTGGATTGGGTAACTCTTCATCACAGTCATTTTTACACAGTAATTGCTTGGATACCTACAATCCAGCGCATTGGGTCAAACAGTTAACCTAGCACAGATGGACTGAAGTTACTAAGTTGCGTTTGTTCCATAGACATTGTGGTAATTATTTGTGAAGGGGACATGTCCCCCTCACATAAAAAAAAATATTCCTTTGGACCCCCCCCCCACACACACATCTACCATAAAATATTAGTTCATCCAGCGCTGTTTCTATTGTTTCGATAAAGAATCCATTCCATTTGATTGATAGGAGAGTACTCAAAAGTCCACTCCGGATGGTTCCTGCACTACCTGCAAGATAAACAATGACGTGAATGGTAAGTGCAGGCTGCTCAAAACTGAGGAGGTAACATCAGTTATAATGTCCAGCTTTTGCTAAAACCTTATTCTTTTTTTTTTTTTTTTACACAGCCTCAAAATTAGCCCCAGACCATGTTAAATTACATGTCAGAGTGGACTTGGCCTTATTCTTGGCATTACAATACAGTTTAACTGTCAAAAAAACTCGATAGATTTTATGTCATCAATGAATTTGGGTGAAGTGATAGCTAACCCTAAGCTAGCTGATGAATCACCTAAAATTGACTACCCAGCTGACTGCACTAATTGTCCATAATAGTTTGATACTGACCATGAGTCATAGGCAGTGAGTCAGAGGCAGGTCAGCATGTAGGGACAGTGGAGAGAGTTCTGTTGCTGAGGTGAGAGATGAAGGGTGGTAAGAAGTTGTGAATGAAATCTAAAATGTAGACTCTTGAGTATTTGTTCTCTCCATGTTTGCTAGGTTTCCCTCCAGGGTTTTCTCCCACAACCCAAAAAAACATGGTGGTCATGTGAATTGGTTACTCTAAATTGCCCTAATGTGAGTGTATGTATGTTTGTGCGAGGCACAGCGCCCTGTAAATCTTAAGCCTGATTTTTTATCAAGGGTGAGAACATTTGAGACTATTATATGTGAAGAATGGCCGGTCTCTTGGTGTAAAGTCCGCCTCTTGTCTACGGTTACCCTTTAGCATTACAACCCAATAGCCAGAATGATATGACCACTAGCCCTACCTGTAGTGCACTTCCATCAGATGCAGCAGTTAATGATGTCTCATCAAGTTGAGAAATCCACGGCTCAGCCGCTGCTATAGATTATATATATGTATTGATGTTGGAAGGGAAATGTGGTGTCAGTAAATCCCTAAATGCAGTGCTCCTGCTTGTATTTGTTGTCCAGGTGACTTAAAACCACTTTAAAATGGTTAAAAGAACAGTGTGAATTGACTTGGAGAGCCTCTTTTTGTTGAATATTTTAGAACATTGTGACCTTGGTTGCTAATCCCAGCATTCGTAAGCTTATGTTCTCCTTTTGTGGATATAAATCTCTTTTCCTTTTTTTAATGACTATCCATCAGTGGTAAGAGCTCAACAGGGATTGACCGGGGATTGCAGAGTTCCTCTCTCTCACGCTCTCTTTGCTCTGTGGAAGCGCCAAGTAAATCCACGTCTAGCTCTTTCTCACCTGCATATACCTCAGACCATCATTAGACTGAGAGAATGAGGGAAACAACACTGGTAGGGTATAGGGCTTTTATCTTTTCCATTCACATGTACCTTTGTCATACTAATGATGCAGGGATTGTTACAGCAATCTTCTCCGTATTATTATTTTTCCACACAAATGATGCTTTCAAGTAGCACATAGGCCTACATACTAGAACAATGCAACTGCTCCGTAATCATCTCTAAGCAGTGTACTTACCAGGTCATAATTTGCCATTGTACAATGACTAAGACACTCTGCCCTTGAAAGAATGAGCAACCATCCTCTTTTGTCAAAAATTACAGCTATCGTTGCATCAGCATCAACCAAGGAATAAATTGAAATGCCCCTCGTCTTTTGAAAACTGCAGAGTAACCTGTGTCAGGCTGAAAGCTCTGGCTGGCCTCCTCAGACCATGAGGTTTAGCCACAAGCCACAAAGCCATTAAAATGCTTTTAATAAGACATTTCAAGTCCACAGCACATTACTCCCTCCGTCAAGGCTTTTGTGCTCCATCTGATGGATGCATTTTCCTCCATTGAATGCAGAGAAAGGCAAGAAAACAAGTGCTCGAAGTCACGAGGCTCTTTTTTTGTTGTTGTTTTGCTAATCTGTTAAATTAAAAACCCCACTGAAGGCACATTCAGAGTCTGTCCGATTTTGATCAATTATTTTTAGCCTTTTGTTTTTGACATCTCGATGTCACCTGATGCAGACTGCAGATGCTGTTTTCAGTGGGGAATCGTTGCAATTCAGAGGAGAGGTGAAGATAAAAGCCCCCCGAAAGATCCTGAGGCTGTAGGCTAGTGCTGCTGAAAAGAATAATCTGTCTTTTGTAGCTCATGCTAAAGATAGCAAGTTGCATTTCACTGTGATGAACACATACATAAGAATCATGAAGGGAAAAAGGTTTTTTTTTTTCTCTCTCTCAGTAAAACCTCACTGAGATACAATTACAGGATGTATTTGCTTCTTTCACTTTTATATTTTTTTATAGTTTTTCATACAATGCTACTGAAAATGGATTTATGGGATACAGTGAGTTCAGATATTTAGTGTAGAGCTGCAGATGGCAAACTACAAGCTCTCTCTCTCTCTCTATCACAGTCTCACACATCTATCTATCTATCTATCTATCTATCTATCTATCTATCTATCTATCTATCTATCCATCTATCTATCCATCTATCCATCTATCCATCATGCATCCATCCATCCATCACTGGAAGTTATAAACATGAATAGAAATATCATTATTCTTGCCTGTACACTAGCATTGCATTCCCACATAGGTATTAATTGATAGTTTCTAAAAGTCTCTTTACTTCTTAATGAAGTAACAAATATTCCAATATTCCAACAGTCCAACATTCCAACAAATATTCCAATATTCCAACAGTCACATTCTTGATTTTTGAAAAATGTTGATTGTAATGTACTATCTATCCATCCATCCATCCATCACTGGAAGTTGTACAGTCATCATTAGTGTGAGAGGAAATGGAAAGGCACTTTCTCTCTCTCTAAAACAGGAAGGAGATGAATAATTGGTGTTCTAAAACAGAATTTAATTAAAATGTTCATATTTTAAATAAAAAATTAAACTGTCATTTTGTATTCATTACACATAAAGTGACATATTCCAAGTCTTTTTGTTTGTTTTACTGTTGATCAGTATGACTTTTGGCTTATGAAAATCAGAAAGATGGGATCTCAGTTCATTACCATATTTTATTTTTGAGTAAATTACTATTAAAGAGAATCATTGTTAAAACAAAAGCTTGAAATTTCACTTTATGTGCAAACTTATAACACAAAAAATGTCAACGATGTAGGTTGGAGGTAGAATTTAAGTGCAAACAGGTGGGTCTTCTTTAATCAAAGTAAAACTGAATTGCAGAATTTACAAGACTAAACCATAGCATCACATTTCAGGATGTGACACTCAATACACAAGGAAAGTGCAGAGAACATACACAGGGCAAGGATTGGTGTAAAAGAGATGAAAGGCATGGCCTGAATGTAAACACAGGACGTAAACAAAAGCATGTGGGCTTTTTCATGACATTCCAATTTTTGGAGATAGACTAGTAAGTGAACCCACTGGATTTCTGCATTGAGTCCTAATAAAATGTGGTCCGATCATATCAGTTACAAACACAATCTACTAAACTAATAACACATAAACAGTTGTACTGTTCATGTCTTTTGATAAACAGAGATTCCACCACAGTTCAGGTGAGATAAAGCAAGTGAACCTCAAAGCAAGTCATTTCTCCAACATCTCATTGGGAAAAGGGTGTTTCAATTAAGGATGAGGTTGGATGTTTGGGTTTCTTTAGGTTTCAAGTGCTTTGCCCTTTAAATAAAGACGTGCAAAGCTTGTTTACTGACACAAAATGAAGCTTGTTTACTGACACACTTTCAGAAGTGTGATAGAGATGCATGAAGCTGGAAGAAGCTGCAAAAGCATGGCTAAAGATCTGAGTGAACATCAAACCAAAGGGCTCTCATAGTGTAGAGAGAGAGAGAGGAGAGATGCTGATGTTGATGCTGTTGATGATGATGATGTTAATGATAAGAGACAAGGGGGGAGCAGTGAAGTGGCCTCACTTACTATTGGCTCATTTAACAAAACATTTTCTTAAGTTATGTTTTCTCTTCTCTGACTGAGAGTAAAAGCTCGCACTGTTTACTGATTCACTCCCAGCATGTGTTCAGCACTACACAGTCATACTCAACACTTTGAGAAGAGTGCAGGTGAGGCTGTGCTCAGAATTGTGAATGCTGTTGTGCTAGTGCGTGTACGGCTGTAATGGTATATGCACTGATGTAACTGGATTGCTTGCTTATAATAAAAAAGACATTTGCATCATTACAAAATATGCCAAGGCATATTCACAGTAATCCTCTGCAATCATGTTTTAAAAAATAAATAGTCTACTTTACTGTATATAGGCTGTGCAAGGGCACTTCTTTGAAAGGGTTCATCTATCAAATCTCAGACCTTTTCTAATTCACTATTTAGCTGCCCACCTTTTCTGCCTGAAGTAGACTGAAGTGTCTCTGACTGGTGCATTATCAGAAGAGTCCGTTAGTAAAATCACTGTAAAACTGTAGGTTTAATTAAGATGTGGTGGATTTTAGATCAAAGCTGTGAAGCTCAGCCATGTTTGTGCAAGAGATACAATAGTGTGTGTAGACTTTTCATAGCAGTTAAAAGCCTTAAAAAGAGGCTGTCATAAATGTATTACTGCAGCGGTGTGAGATATTTAACCAAACCAAGCCAATTTACCGCTTTGGCAGTTCATTCATTATTTACAGCAGGGCTCACCCTGTGAGGAAGTTTGCTCCTCTCTGAGCCTGTCTTCTAAAACACTGGCCTGCACAACACTTTGGCTGTGTTCAGACTGCAGGCAAATTAGATTTTTTTCTCAAATCAGATCTGTTGAGATGACTGTCCACACTGTTATTTGTCAGCAGATCAGATTTGTGTGTCCAGACATCACAAGTCTGTCTGCTTGGGTTGTTGTGGTAACAACATAGGCGTCAGTAACTACAGCCACGCTGGTGATGTGGCTTCAGAGTTGCCAGGTTTGTGGTGTTCCTGCAAAATGGACTATTTTAAAAATGCAGTCATGGGTAAAATTTCAGAGGTGGTGCGGTGTTGGTTTTTGAACTACTTTGTACTTTAAAAATGCACAAAAAATGCCTTAGGGAGATTCTCTAATATTAGAAAATTCAGTGGAGCGATTTGGAAATATAGATTAGAGCAGAGAACAAGGAAAACTATAATATTTTAATTACTAAAAAAGCTTATAGGTATGTGGGTATTTTATTGTCATTGCCTTTCATTATGAATATAATAACACATATAAACATACAGTACATACACACCATGTTGTAAATACATCAAGTAGCTTTTAATTATGGAAGCATTTTTTTCTCTCATTGTCTTGCATGATAATATTTAATAATAATAATAATAATAATAATAATAATAATAATAATAATAATAAAAGAAGAATGCATGCATACACATATATGAAATGCTTCAAGAGTAAATGAATGAAATGAATAACAAAGTAACAAAATAAGATTTAAGAGAGTTAAGATTATAGCTTCCTCAAATATATGTGATTAGTTATAAACTTGTGTAGGGAAGCTCTCTGTCAGACAGTGAGCTTGAAAACATTTTGAGACCATTACAATTTGGGACTCTGCTCTGGTGCCCTTTGTGGCACTCTTCTTGGATCTGCGCACTTCCATCACTCTGTATTTGATGTGGTTGTTGTTTCTTGCATTGTGAGTGACACAAAAGACACAAAATCCAATTTGAGTAGCCAGATCATCCAAACTGAGATGGAGCTGTATAAACCTGATTGTAATCACATTTCAAACCACCTCCAAATTTTGTTTGGAGCCAAATTACAAAAATCTGATTTTATTTGGTATTTAACTGTCCAGACTTTCACAAATCAATTTGTAAACAATCTAGATAAAAATCAGATTTGGGCTTGCAGCTTAAAGTATTGAAGTATTAGATAAATGTCCCTAAGATTCATTCTGGTGTGTCCAAACCTTTGATTTGTTCTGCATTTTGTCTGAATTTGAACAGCTGCATGATGGGGAAGGGCAGCATGTTCCAAACTGAAGTTGTTAAAAATTTTACAACGCACTCCATTTGCTGTGTACATTCGCAGCCTGTATATCATAAAACGTAGCATTTAGAGGTTAAGGATTCATAGTCCTGAGCAGAAGGCGCCAATGGCTTTTTTTTACCCCCCTTACAATTAACCCAGCATGCACAGTAGGCTCACTGCCTTTATTTCCACGACAAGCAATTAATCATCTTTTAATTTATAAATTGAATAGCCCCATTTATCATGGAAATGATTTTTGCACCAAATAATTTATGCTTTCAGAAATAGTCATTTTCATTAACATAAAATTGGTCATTTTTCACAGTCATTAATATTAGTTCCTCGGGGTGGCTTTTCGCTTCTGAAAGCGGTTTATGAGATTTTCGCAGCGCAACGTTCGACCGCTCATTGGCATTATTGTGTGGCGAATTAAGGCGACCTGTAAAGCTCTGGGTTTAAAATGTGCCTCGGCTTGCTCTCTGCACGAACATGGCATTGGATGGTGAACAGTTGGTAAATTTATGCTAAATGTGGTATTATATTTGAAATGAAGTAGTAGCATGCAGTGCTTATACATATTATACTAGCCTGTCCACACACTACTTTAACTGATTGTTTTATAAAAGTCAGCAGGAGGACATTCTGTTGTAGCTCTACTACAGTAAGCAGTTTTAATTTTGTAAAAAATACAGCTAATTCATTCTTGAACCATCCCAGAGGAGGGAAGAATCCAATAGAGATCTCCTCTATGTCTCAGTAGTTTCTCCCAGAAAACAACAAGACCAGATGGAAACCAGAAAGGCTGTAGCTATTCCCTGCTGCTCAGTTGTTGTATCTCCTGACAAATCTCAAGTCTTCTTTAGAATTTTAGTACAGATCTCAACGTCTCACGTTGTGCTCAGTTTTGCTCAGATAATAACACTTGTGTTCACTAAAGACAGACATCTCTGCTAAGGTTAGTCTTTTCAGTTCTGATGCTTTGAATGACTATTCTAATGTTTATCTGTGCCAGAAGTACCTCATGTATTCTTTTTCTCATGTTTCTCATATGTCTCATTTCTCCTCAAAAATTTGAGTCTCTTGAGCATCATTTGAGCCATACACTTTGTATTGGGATGCACTGTTCACTAAGTCAGTTAAGTCTTCTCAACTCTTAAAGGACCACTTCTCTAAAAATCATCCCAGAGGAAGGTAAAATGCAAACATTGGCTCGATACTTCCGACACCTTTCGGCTAAACAATGAGATCAGAAGGAGACTTTAACTTGTCTCCTGCTGCCCAGATGTTTCTCTTCCTTTTCAGTTTTAGTACAGATCCCAAAGTCTCACATTGGGCTCAGAATTACTCAGATAACAACACTCATGATTAATAAAGTCATGAATCTCACTATGAACTAAAACATTTCTCATTCAGGACCAGGACCCAAGTGGGAGGAGGGGCCTTGAGAAGTGGTGCCACGACTTGTGCATAGGGCCCAGAATTTGGTGCTACACCCCTGTTCAGGACTAGTGTTTTTGTGAATGATTACTATAGTATTTATCTGGATCAGAATTATCTCTTATCTCCATTTTGCCTCATGCTTTTTCTCCTAAAGAATTTTAGGAGAGTCTTCTGAGCCATCAAAGTGAAACATTGGTGCCACATATTTTGCTCCTGGGATGGACTGTTTATAAGTCTTCTCAACTCTTAAAGGGCCGCTTCTCAAATAGCCATTTTTTGTCTTCTCTGTGGGGGAAGAAAGAGAGTGAAGCAGGTTTTTCATGACAGGTGATAAATGGTTACGGTGAGGGAATCTATCTGCTGCATCAACACATCGGAAATGGGATCTCCGAAAGATAACAAATTACAGAGAGGCCATGTGTGTTTCGCGGAATGCCGGAGCACCCTCCCTTGCACTGTTTCGCTCATTTTCTGCCCTTACTGACACTCACATACAGCTGCTTATTTCACAGCCTGATCTAGGAGTATAGAAAAAGTCTAATACAGCAATAAATCAGACATTTTCACAATACATGATATTTCAGCATTGGTTGTTTGGAACAGGCACAAGGCCCCAGTAAAACAGTAATGCCAAAAAAGTATACAAACTACAATATAAATATCACTGAATATGGACTCACGTCCAGTCCATTCTGTCCTAATATTTAGTTTTAATTTGATTTATTGTTCTGTTCAGACGCAATTATCCAGTCCATGCTGCTGTTTCAAATGAGGTCTTTCTGGCTACTGTTGAAAGGCTGGACAAAGCTTTACAGAACACTGGCAAAACTCTGACTCATCCTAATGAGAAATTATGATGCCAGTTTTAGAAGCACATGTCAGGTTTTCACAATTACAGTGCATTATTTAATAAATCAGTTTCTCTTCAGCAATCACAGGAGAAAGTATGTTTGGAATGTCAGCAAACCAGCAGGTGTTTAGATTAGCTTTAAAGATGGCATTTAATCTGACTGAATTCACTCTGCATAGCAATGAACACAATCTAGCAAAGTGAAACAAATGTAGAGTTTTAAACAAGAAAACACATGAATATGAATATAAATCCAACATCACTGGTGTTCTATTAGTCTACTGATTAAACAAAACAATAATAAGCAGTTATAGATCTGAAATCAGGTCTGAATGAGCTAATAAACCTAACCTATACTGTGCCTCCAGAATGTAATGCAGCCAGCAGCTACAGTAATTCCAGTTAAACAGTAGTATATTTTATAGGGGTGTGTATCTGTCCAATAAATAATGATCTGATATGTATCTCGATTCATGCGGTACGATACGATTCAGAAACTATATATTTTAAATTGGACCGACTTTATATTATACTACTTAGTATTTTGTTTATAAGGGATTTATTATCAGTCCATCAAACCTTTTTCTTTTTCCCAGTCTCTCTCTCTTTCTTTATTGTTGTATTCACACTTCCTTAGTGTCAACTTTGTACACGTTTTCCCGCCGTCTTGAAATAATATCCAAGGCAACACCACCTTTTTTGTTGTTTTTTTGGCGGCCGCGGTAATTTTTCAAAGTAGCCCAAATTGGTGTGAAAACCGCAAACCTGGCAACTCTGGTGACGAGACGTGACTGTGACGAATATTGCGACAGTTAGTCAGAGGGAGAGAGACAGAAGCAGAGCGAGCAGCAGGAGCGCACATCAGCAACACCAAACCGATTGACAGCTGTTTAAACGGGCCATTGGCCGGTTTATGCTACAAATAGACCGATTCAGGGGTCCATGTACCGATGTATTCACATCGTTTAAGTCAAAATCGGTGTTCCGATCCAAATCGGTTATTTTTTACACATATTCCAGACATGATTCCCTCCTTCTGACACTCAGGTATCCAGCTGCATCTCAGCATTTTTGACTGACATCTCTACATGGATGAAAACTCACCACCTGAAGCTCAACCCTAGCAAGCCTGAGCTTCTATTCATTCCTGGAACCACTGGTTTTCACTTTGAACTTTCTATCCTGTATGATAACTCCATCCTCGTTCAGCCTCAAGAAGTAAGAAGCCTTAGCCTGATTCTAGATGACCAGCGATCATTTTCTACTCACACTGCAAACGTGACGGGTCATGCAGGTTCCTCCTCTTCAACATTCAACGGATTCGACCCTTTCTGACCCAGGATGCCGCCCAGGTCCTTGTCCAGTCTCTCATCTTCTAAAGCCTTGACAAATGCAATTCACTCCTGGCTGATCTTCCTATGTGAGCCATCAGGCCCATGCAGCTGATCCAGAATGCAGCTGCTCAGCTGGTCTTCAGTCAACCCAAGTTCTCTCACATCACTCCACTGCTGCGTTCCCTTCACTGGCTTCCTGTAGCTGCACGCATCAGATTCAAAACCCTGATGCTCACTTACAAAGCAAGAAATGGACCAGCACCTCCCTACCTAATGCCAATGGTCAAGTCTTGAGTCGCACCTCGAAACCTTTGTGCATCTAGTACGGCTCAGGTTGACCCGCCATACTTCAAGTCACAGGGAAAACTAGCATCAAGAGTCTTCTCTCTCCTGGCACCGCAGTGGTGGAACAAACTCTCACTGGCTGTTCAAACAGTAGAGTCCCTCACAGTCTTCACACACAGACTGAAGAGCATCTTTTTGTTGAACACTTAAACGAGCACTGGTATAAAACACTTATTGTAAAGCTCTTATATTGTGTATAATTGTGTATCTTTCCTTCTTTTGAGGTATTGTGATGGTTTAGGTCTAACCGTGTCTGAACTGAAGACTAGTTCTGACACTAACCTGTCTGTACTAGCTCAGATGATTCTCTTAATGTAAACAAAGCACTTTTGTATATCACTCTGGATAAGAGAATCTGCCAAAAATGCTGTAAATGTAAATATTCATTGTAAATAAAGTGATTTTTCAAGTTGATTTAGTTTCACTGTTGATCAGTATGACTTAAGGATCCAAAAATCAAAAATCCAGAATCTCAAATCGAATATTTTGAGTAAATTACTATTCAGACAGTATCATCATTAAAACAAAAGGGTTTAAATATGTCACTTCACACATAATAACTATTAAATATGACTGTTTACTTTTTAAAAATTAAATTATGAAATTAACTTTATTGCAATGTTCAAATGATTGAAGATAAATAAATAAAACTGCAATGTTTGCTACATTAAAAGAGAAGGAAAATGAACAGAACTCTCACCATAACGGGGCATGAGGTTGGCTTTGGGGTGAGGTAGTGAAGAAATATGGCTACTTGTTTTGTTCCATGCTATTTTTTTTGTTCAGACTTGTTTGTTCATTTGTACAGTTGCTGATTCTTGCTTATATGGCACTTTTTTGCTCAGCTGGTTCATTCCATCCTCTGCACACTCTCTGGACTACACCCAATTTGCATTTGAAAGTTGCCTCATGCCACAGCATCATGCAGATTGCCAACATGCAGACATCCTTTGCATTTTTCACATCTTTTACGTTACCATGTGGACTAGGACACCTGAACACTACAATATGTGATGTACAACACTTCAAACGTATAGTGTATAAACCCAAATCCCTTGCAGGTGTTGTAGCGATGCTCAGGAAAAATTCCCCTTATGCTGCATTACATCTGTAAGAGCTTTTGTCTCTCTGTAGACTGTGCTGTGAAACTCTGAGTTATATTTCTGAGGACATATAAAGGGCGGTGGTATGAATCAATATGCTATGCTATCTATATAAAATTGAACAAATGTGTGGCACAACTAAAACAGCAGCAGCCATCTTAAATGTTCTGTTTTTGTGCATATTACTGAAAATAAATTGACATTTTTAAGTTTTAGATGATTTTGTCAGTTTTGGATTTGAGATCAATTCTAATTATCATTACTATCATTGAGTTGTCACTACCAACTGGAGAAAGTCAATAAATGCCTGTAAATGGGTTTAACTAAGCCTTGTTCACACTTTACATGAACATGTCCTGGGTGATACTATCATAAATGACCAGCAGTATGTACAGGACACAATAAGTGAAGTACAGTATGTCTCAGATCTAACCTCCCAAAACACATTTTAAAGTAGTGAGAGACATACATGGTCACTTTTCATCGTGATGTATCTCCAACTTCATCAAAGTAGTGCCCATATTCACTCACACACACACACACACACCCACACACTCACTTTCTTTCTCTGTCACACACTCACACACACTCTCTCACTCTTTCTCTGTATCAGTCTCTCACTATCTCTCTCTCACACACACACACTCTCACTGTCTCACTCTTTCTCTGTATCATATACATGCACACAATTGCATTAAAAACTGAACAATGTTTAAAAGTGTGGCAACTTGGGTATAAGCAGGATATTGGCCTTCAGTCCCATTATATGAAAATAATTGATGATTAGATATCTCCACCTTTACCCGGTAGAGAAAGAGCAGAGTACAGACTAGCATGGGATCAACACAGCATCTCTGACTTTTAACAATATTCAAGCAGTTGTACCATAAAATTAACCGTTGTCTTTGTGAGTCAAGAGAATTCACATTATTTAGTCTCCCTGCGAGTGACTGTAATAACTTTTGGAGCATGTAAATATCTCACAGTGAGAGGGAGTCAGGTTAAAGTCCAGTATCTTCACATCAAGGCTAGCTGTAACCTCGTTAGAAGAAACAATGAGAGAAATTTGTATATACCCATATATAATATATACATTTTGTATATATTAAATATCCAGGCTGCGCTGCACTGAAGGAACTTTATGTAGGTTCATCTTAAAACACATTTGTGCCTCAGTTCAATGTTCAGTGCTCAGTTCTGTTTGCTTGGAATGTATTCTATCTTCAAGTGTCTGAAATTCCTATTTACACGTTTAGAGGTTAGACGTATGAAATTATATCTATGAAATTGGTCAAAGACAATGAAGTCAACAATAAAAATCCATTTTAATTTTTATTAAAAAAATAATTTATATATCAGTGCACAAATACTTTGTGTTCTTCTGGTTAACATAGTTGCTATTTGTCATCAACACAAGTAAAAGTTGTACACAAAATCCATACAAACTAACTGTACACTGGCCACTGTAAAATTTGTTACTGACACACCCACAACTCAGAAACTCAAACTTGGACTCAAACTCAGAGGTTTGCAACAAGTATCACAATATGTTGGCATTCATGTGAATTCATATCATAAACACAGTTTTTAGGCAACATTATTCAATCATCAATAAAGAATTGCAACCAAAAACATTTTAAATGTTTCTCTAACACTTTTTTTTCTGAAAAAGACATGGCTCATGGTTTATTTGAAGAAAAATTTGTAATTATCTGCACAAAATAGGCAGACATTAATGAATAGAGCAGAAAATGAGGGTTTCAGCTGTTATATTACTTAGAAAATAAGAAAGTAATGAATTTCTGAGTGTAAGAAAAAGGTGTAAACCTGCCAGTGAGTCTAGATTGTTTAAAAGGTTAAAAATGTCAAGGTTTTTATTCACAGACTCATCAGAAACTTATTGTAAATGATTGACTGTGTTGATATTTGTGGTCAAGAATCCATTTGCCACATTTTACCAAGCCTCTTTTATAGTAATCATTTTTATTAGATGCATATTTTTATGCTTATAGGTTGAAAGGCTCATGTGTTTTAAACAGCACAGAACTGTTTTGAATGAATTGTGTTTAAATTCATTTATCAGACTTATGGGATAAGGTATATCATTTGCACTCACGCTGCTTCCAGCTGAATTGTTTATAAGTTCTGGAAATAAAGTTGATTTTTTTTCATAGCCTAGATGTGTAGGTTGATTCTATGAAAAAAAAAATCTCCCTCAAATACATTTAAAATGATTTAGCAGCAACCAAAAAACCACCGCACCCGCTCTCCTTTACTGCAGGTCAATACAGCGTTTCTACTGCAAGTGCGTTTATGAGGGAATCATGAAGCAGAAGGCGCCTTGCTTGGTGCCTCAGAGCAGTCAGAGGTCTTGGCTTTATCAGAGCTAGTCAAGGTGAGCAGCCACAGTCCCTCAGGATAAACCACACTGATAAAATTTCCTTTTCATGTTGCTAGAGAAAAAAGCAGGGTTGTGGTATTAATCAGTGGCAGGAGACCTCTGATGAGGCAGATTGTTTAATACGTCTCAGCTCCTGCCCTGGAGGTTCACGTTAGTGGAATCCGTCACTGTGCAGATACCAACAAAGGTGTGTGTGTGTGTGTGTGTGTGTGTACATGTGCTTGTTAGCTCCTGTTAGCTCAGTGATCCATTTCTTTTCCTGTTGACAGGTGCTAGCTCGCTTCCCGTGAGGTTAGACTAGTGAAGAAGACAAGGAGGCCTATTATTGGCACTTTTAAGGTAAGATCAAAGCGGGGTCTACTATTTTCTCTACATCAATGATGCATTGCGTACAATGTAACCTAAATTTTTACTCCCATTATAAATGCTGCTTAAATGCTGCACCCCGGAGAGCATGTACAATAAACGATGCACTGCAAACTGTCTACAACAACATGATTGGTGGCAAAGTCAAAATTCAGAGAGATGCTGAATTAGACAGCCTGTATTCTTCCACAAATCTAACATAAGCTACGTTTACAAGCAGCCTAATAAGCTCTTAATAGTCAGAGGAATAGCTCAGTTGGATACACCACCGTGTTTACACTTCAGCTGGGAAAAAAGTCTAATTCAGGCCAAATCAGTTACAAATTGTATCTGCTGAATGAGGTGGGTAATCCTGTAAATAATATGAATAATAACAATGTAAACACATCCATTTCATTACAATTGACGATTTGCCATAGCAGAAGTTCACAAATTTCAAAATAGCAGCTTGGAGTCAGTCTGCAGAGATGATGTTTAAACTCCAAACTTTAAAACACTTAAAATATATATATAGCAGGACGGTAGATATTTGAACAACTTCTTATTGCAAGCTGTAATGCTACAGCCAAGCATGTGGAAACCTGCAGACACTGTGCTTTACTTCTATTTTGAGAGACTGTGTTTATTTTAATAGTAATAATAAAAATAATATTCAAAAAAGGTTTTACGATGAAAGAGCAAATTTGATTTGGATATTTTTTTACATTTTGTATGAACATGTGAACTAGTGAAGTAACAGAGTGAAGTGGCTGGTTAGCAGACTAACCTGTTAGCGTCCACATCATTCACATCATGTTATTACAGAACTAGAAGCCAAACTGACAAAACACCTCAGTGTTAATCTAGAATCAGAATAAATACAGTCAGGTCGGGGAAAATCTTTGCGTGTAAACATAACCAGGCTTATTCATTTCACACTCATTCTACTAGATCTAAGGGAAGCTTTCTGAACATCCTCTGAGCTGGATTTGGGCTACACATCAAAAAAAGGTGTTTTTCAAGGCTTCTTTAATAAAAGTAATACAACTATGCCAAGACAGTTCTGTTGACATTTTGCATTGACAGGTTTCACTTTTGTACTTTCTCTCTTTGTTGATTGATGTTAGTCAAAGTAAGACTGAACTTGTTACCTTTTCAGTTCCTAGATTTGCAACAATTATTTGGAATTTTGTGCTGTGTCCACATTTGTTAACAGTAAGGTGATGTATAGCATTAATTAGTTCTGACGCCACAATCTGATTGGCTGAGAGATGTTCTAGGAGTGCTGATATTGCACAATAATGACACTCAGGCTGAAGCTCTTTAAGGATTACTCCACCTCATACACATAACCTATCAAGAACCCCAGCGATCCCCCTCCACCCCTTTCTGACAAAGCGTTTGACTGAAAATAAAGAGGAAAAAAAAGTATATACCGTAAAATACCTGCACTTTTAATGTATTTACAGTGTGGATGAAGAGCAAGAATTTTCAGATTTAGTAAAATCAGTAAAAATGAAATAAATCGGTTTCAGCAGCTTCACTGAGTTAAGAGCTGAACTTAACATGTATATGACTCTCAGATCAGCTGTGAGTGTTAAATGAAATACTCACAGTTTACACCAGCAAACAACATCTTTAACATCAGTATATCTGTGTTTATTGTCTGTATAATAAACAGTTACTGGGAAATATGTTCCACGACTATTATGAGTATTGTCTGATGATGTTTTAGCAGCGTAGAGTCTATGTGAACTACCTAACCTCATAGATTATTGATAAATTAACAAAAAAATATGTCCCCTTTATCTTAAAATCTAACGTAAAACAACAATCCCCCCAGCACTGTCATTACAAAGACTTTTGTTGAAACTACGTTCCATTTTAGTTCCATTTTAGTTGAAAGTGATAGGTGAAAAGACGTCTTTTTCTGGTGGCTGAAAGGACTTTAATGTGAAGACGTGTAAGAAACAGCCCATAAGATTTTTAATGCAATCACTGGGCC
>BRDA01033574.1:0-25995 GCA_036984385.1 Crenuchus spilurus | reverse complement strand
TGATTTAGTGCTAAATATTCATCTTTTTTGACCCAAGTTTCACTAAGACATATAACATCAAACTTCTGATCGATTATAATATCATTCATAATGACACACTACTGACCATTAAAATTGCAAAACCACTAAAAATGTGATATCTTAGATATTGTTTACATGTCATACGTGATTAGAAATACAGTTTGATCAGGCTAGCAGAAACATATAATAATCATGATGTCCACCATGGGTGGAAATACTCACTTCTATGTACAGTAGTGTGGCATGGATAGACATGTTTATGGAATACAATTCCAGTCTCTATATATGCCAAGAGTTGCTCTATAGTAGTCATTGGTGGTCTCTGGCATGTCAGTTGTCATGTGACTGTGTCCCAGATGTGTTCAGTGTAGGACAAATTAGGGCCCTCATTGACCCCCCATTGTGCTACATATGGTGTAGCATTGTCCTCTGTAGAAAAGGTACCACCTCAGGCTCTAGCACATCTGTGATACATTGCTGGCTGGTCAAGGTATTGGTCAGTGCATATGAGGGGTGAATGGTAGTGGGCCCAAATGTGCCCCAAACCATAATGCCTGGAGCTGAACCTGTATGGAGCTGTAAAATGTGCCTGTCATCCCCATGTGATCTCATAACGCATAATGTACATATTCACACAAGATTTAGACTAATTAAATGACAGTTTAATGAGCAGCAGATATATCAAACAAAGCCACAGAGTTCTGAATATCAGATTTAGATTGAGTATCTCTGTAGATGCAGATTTTCTTTTTGTATGCCTCCCTCTTTTCATCACTCATTTTTCTCTTCCTCTCTTTCTCAGGCTACAGACCACACGTTCCTGCAGAAATGTCATTATCACCATGGCAACAGCCCCTACTATGCCAAGCCCAAGATTCCTCTGCCCGTCTTTACCGTGTATCACTATGCAGGAGCTGTAACATACCAGGCAGTGCAATGAGCTCATTGATCTTTATAAACCTCTTCATTCATTAGCATTGAAAGTGTTCTGTTGTTTTTATACAATAACAGCTGATTTACATTAAAAATGTAAAAGTTATTTTTGAAGTTTTAGTCAATATTCAAGAATTTTAGTGAAAGATTTTGAAATATAAATAATACACTGCAATTAGTGGTAAATCTATTTAATATTTCTTTTAAATATTTTTAATATTTTAATATTTATTTTTACCAAACTGTATTGATTTTACATTGTATTATATTTTCATTTGATTAAACAAATTGAGATTTTTTTTCATGTTACTGTCGAGGCTATATGTAAAAGTTATAAAAGTTATATAAGCATGTATAAGATCCTTTATTAGTCCCACCTTGGGGAAATTTCAACTCCGTATTTTACCCATCTGTGCAGTGAAACACACACACACACACACTGTCAGTGGGCAGCCCTATCCATGGCACCTGTGGAACCATTGAGAATTAGGTGCCTTGCTCAAGGGCATGTCAGTCATGTCCTACTCAGGGATCAAAACACTGACCTTCAGGTCACAAGACCATATCCCTAACCACCAGGCCACAGCTGATATATTAATGATATATTAAGACATTTCCAATCAGTTGCATTCATTCCTCTGTACACTTCTAAAATTTCTCAATTTGTTTAATCAGTTTATTCATTTGTAACTGTTAACTTTGTGATATACTGTATATAAGACTAATTTAATACATTTGTCTGCCACCATATGGCTTTTGCATTATCGACAACGCTGATTCCAAACTTTTGAATGCTAATGTAACCTTAGTCTATTGTCTTAATGATTTTTACAAAAACAAATTTGTAAATCAGTCATTTGTACCATCAAAATGTAGCAAACAATATTTCTGAAAGTTATTTATAATGCAAGTTATGTAATTTCCTGTTATAGTGCTGCTCAGATTACATGAAGAATAAAACTGCTTGTAATTCCAGTAAATGCTCTGTTGTAAACAATATCTTGAGAGATTTTAGTTTTATTTTAAATATGTTTCTCCTAATAGGTTCACAACTTCCTGAACAAAAATCATGACCAGATTCGTCCAGAAGTATTAGAGCTCTTTGCACGCAGCAGATTGCAGGTAAAGGCCCAAATTATTTTGAGGTTTTAAATGAAGTTTTAAGGATGGTTTTAAAAGTGTTACATAAAGGTGCTTACAACTGAACTGTATTTACAGTACTGTATATTATATCTTCTTAGATAAAATATACATTTAAAGGTGAAGTGTCACACATGAATTGGATTTTAATTACAATTAAAGTCCAAAAGTAATCCCTAAAACTTTATTGTATATACATTTATTTTTATATTAAATGTCATCTAACTAAATGCACTTAGTCATATGCAAAAGCAAACATTAATTTTAATGTATCCTTACTGATTTTTATATTCAAAAGCATACTAATAAAAAGTAATAAAATGTGATTTGAAGTACATTACACTGAGCAAATAAATAAAAATTATTAAAAAAAATACAATTGTATCTTGTAGAGAATGCATTAACATTTTCTCTTGAGCCTTCATTCAAGTTGTTAACTTTTGGAAAATATAATTAAATGCAAGTGGACACAAAATGGAAAAACACAGAGTTTTTTGTTGAGTTTTGACCATTTTTTCTAACTAAAAATATTAAAGCTAGCAAACATTGTTTTGTTTATTCAGATGGTGTCCAGTTTGTTCCGTAAGGTCCAAGAGCGCTACATCCAGCAAAGAGAGCTGGGCTTTAGAGGGAAAAGTCACCGACACCAAGCCTCCACTGTAGCCGCACATTTTCAGCAGTCACTCAACGAACTCATCACCCGGTTGGAGAGGTACCAGCACCTTACTTTCTGGTTTTTAGTTGCTTATGTTACACACTTTGAATGCTTTCAGTGAACTGTATTCAGTTGAAAACCTTGATTTATACTTCTAAACTGCAAAAAATATTCTAACAAGTGAAAAGTTTGTAATTCTTGTCTAAATATTTAATGTCTTATTTTGAAAATATTAAAACATAATAAACTATTCTTATATTTTTATGTCACATAAGTAAACATAATCAGAGCATCATAGCATATCAGTATCATTATTTAAACAGTGAGATCATTTTATGTAATAAAGTGACTTAAAAAAGTTAAATTATAAAGTATAATTATATGTTAAATCATTAACCCTGGAATTTTTCCAACACTCTGATGTAGTCTGACATGCCTTCACAATTTTTTTACAAATTACAACCATCTAAAATTATTTCTTGCATTTGTTACACAGCAACAATAGTGTCAAAATGATAAAAAAATTCATAAATATTTTGAATAAATCTGCTCTAAACTTAGACTTTCCAAATAACCTATTTTCAGATGTGTTGACATATTGTGAAAAAAACACTCTAAACATTTCTAGCCAAGACATTTGATCTCAGAATTGAATATACACAAGGTTGTTTGCTACACACTGGTCATTTTCAGTTTTCAGGTTTATTTTATTTATTTATTTATTTATTTATTTATTTATTTTTTGTGGTTTTATTTCTGAAGCTTACCAAATGTGAGTTGACATGTGTTTCACTCATTCAGTGGTATGATGGTATTATGGTATTATGAGATACTTTGTAGATGTGAACATTCAGGTGAGAGGTCTTTTGTTCAGGTTCACATGTGCCGATGTCAGACTTGCTCTGAATAACGTGTCTCTGCTTATTTAAGCTCCTCAAATATCTAAAAATATATTTCGATTCAAGCTATAATATTTGAAAATCAGACTCTTTAAGGTTTCCGGGGTATGTTTATTTTTTTTCCTAGGATAAAATTTCTCAGAGTTATTTAAATGTATTTTCAGTATTACAGTTTTGTCCCCACCACCGGGAATGCCGACTCTGTTCTCAACATTGCCAAAATTAGAAATATTATATGTGACCCCGCTAGGGAAAACCAGGCCAAAGGCTTTTTTTTTTTCAAAATTAGTTTTTTTCAAAACAACTTTTTTATGAATTTAAGTTTTGTTTTTGATCAAAATATGTACTACAATAGATATCTGAGACTATTATCTTTCATTTACAGCAATAATACCGAGTGGCTAAGTTTTGTCGCTAATGTGAGTGACACGATATTGACACAATATCTCAGTAAATTGCCCAATGACTCTGTCCTGGTTTTCCCTGGCGGGGTCACATATGTTTAGATGATAATTAATATGATTTCACTATTATTATTTCTTTTTTAGCAATATATTTCCAAATACTGCAGTGAAGGTATATGTAGTCTGTTCTCTCTGCCTACTCTTTACAGGTGTAAGACCACATTTGTCAGATGTTTTAAGCCAAACTATGTCAAGGTAATCTCTGAACTACACTCTGAATTGTCACATTGTTACATTTTCTGTCAAAAGTAATCTGTTGTTTTTAAATGTTTTATACATTTAGAGCATCATTTCTGTTTGTTGTATTTAACATACTGGAATATGACAAAATGTAATATTAATTATAGCAAAATTTATTTTGCACAGCAAGTCTACCTTCTTTTACAGTATATTCAGGAAATGTCATATGTAAGTTTGTCCTCTGTAGAGATTTAGTTCACTTATTTCAATGAAGCATCTCATTTAGCCACAAATTTCTGCATGACTTTATATGCAAATTTATTTTTGATTACTTTAATATAGGATCAACAGTATATTATTATTTTCACCAACAGTATCTACCTAGGTGCCTTTTATTTTGTTTCTTTTTTATACTATTTTAGCTTCCTGGAATATTTGATGTGGACTACATCACTACACAGTTGAGACATGGTGGAATCCTTGAGACTATTCATGTTAGAAAGGAGGGATTTCCTATTCGTATCCCTTTCAAGTACTTCATGGAAAGGTGCTTCATTTAACATGATGAAAAACTTACTAAAAAATGACCATATCTGCACAGTCTCTCACTTACCCCAGCCTTGATGTGTCTGGAGTGCTAACAGACACTAGAATGCAATAGTCACCTAAATAGCCCAGTTATTTCTGTAAGAATACATCAGGAAAACTTCTCTCAATGGATTAAACTACATCCACATGTTCATTAAGGTCTCACAGGCTAGTCTGTGTGGTTTAGGACACAGTATGGCTTACCGTTAACTATAAAAAATAACAACTTGTGTAGTTGAGTGCTTCCTCAGCCATCTAAGACAACTGACTGAGAATATGAAGTGCTAATCTACAATTGTTAGTGACAATTACCATCATAAATATGGAGGAATCTAATCTGAGATCAGTCTTCTTCCAGCCCTGCTGCTGTCTGAACTGACTTCCACTAGTTAGGGGTGTTCATTTTTATAGTGTTCATACTATGTCCTAAACTGTATGGGCTAGCCTGTGATACTTTAATTGAGTAAGATTCAATTTGGCTGAGTATTTTTGTGATGTTTTTTTACTGTACTGTGTCTCACTCTTTCTGCTGGTAGGTATGGTGTGCTGCTAGCACAGCGGCCTACTCACCTCACTGATAAAGATCAGGTCATGTCTCTACTGGAGTTTATTGAAGCTGAGGATGGTCAGTACCAATTAGGAAGGACTAAGGTATGGAGAAAAGAAGAACATCTGCTATGATAAATTGTAAAAATATCTTAAGTCTAGATAAAGAGCAGATTTTTTCATTTTAAGATAAGCTTGTGATATGATAACTAATAAGAACAAAACTAATATAACTAAAATATAACTAGACATTTCTTAATTAAGTAAAATATTTCACTGTATTGTCAGACTATGTGACTATTAATTTCTAGTGTTTGTTAGCTACACTAGCCTTACAGCTGCAGACTCACTCACTCACTCTCTCACACTCTCACTCATCCATTCATCACTCTCTCTCTCTCGCTCACTCTGTCATTCACTCACTGACTCATTTACTCTTATTCACTCACTTTCTCACTCACTTTCTCACTTAGACTCTCACTCTCACACTCTCAATCACACATTTTCTCACTTACTCTCTCACTCACTCTCACTCACCCATTCATTTACACTATCACTCTCTCTCACTCACTCACTCTAACTCTCACACACTCTCACTCATCCATTCATTTACACTATCACTCTCTCTCGCTCACTTACTCTCACTCACTCATTCACTCTCATTTACTCTCTCACTCACTTTCTCACTTACACTCTCACTCTCACACACTCTCACTCACTCTCTCACTCATTCACTCACTCTCAATCATTCACTCTCTCACTCACTCACTCACTCATTTACTAACTCACTCACTCTCACTCATTTACTCTCTCACACACTCTCACTCACCCATTCATTTACACTATCTCTCTCTCTTACTCACTTACTCTCACTCACTCATTCACTCTCACTCACTCACTCTCTCATTCACTTTCTCACTTACTTACACTCTCACTCCCACACACTCTCAATCACACATTTTCTCACTCACCCTCTCACTCATTCACTCACTCTCACTCATTCACTCTCTCACTCATTCACTCACTCTCACTCATTCACTCACTCTCACTAATTTTCTAACTCACTCACGCACTCTCACTCACCCATTCATTTACACTATCACTCTCTCTCGCTCACTCACTCTTAACTCTCTCACACACTTTCACTCATCTATTCATTTACACTATCACTCTCTCTCGCTCACTTGCTCTCACTCCTCATTCACTCTCACTGACTCACTTACTTTCTCACTATCACTTACTTACTCTCTCACACTCGCACTCACGCATTTTCTCACTCACTCATTTACTAACTCACTCACACTCATTCACTCTTTCACACAATCTCACTCACTTGCTCTCACTTGCTCTCCCACTCTTTCACCCTCTCAGGTGTTTATGAAGGAGTCTCTGTACCAGAGGGTGGAGGAGAAGTGGAGCAGCACACAGACTTGGGCAGCCATCACCATCCAGAGGAACATTCGTGGCTTTATCTGCCGACGAAACTTTCGCTTCTTCAAACAGAAAGCCATCGTCATCCAGTCCCACATTAGAGGTCACCAGGCCAGGTCAGAGGGCAGCTGGGTGGGCATGAGTTCTTTATATTCAAACTGGTTGTTGTTGTTACTGTACCTTCATGACTGATATATGTAAATGAGCTCTGTTTTGATTGGTTGTCCTGTATTTTGTCTCAATCAAAAAGCAGTCTGAGCTGAGTGTTGGCTAAATGAGCAGATGTATGTAAAGTACTACTCAAATGTTTGGACACCCCTTCTGGACATTCAGTGCTTTTTCTTTAGTTATAAATGATCTACATTGTAGATTAATACTAAAGTCATCCAAACGATGAAAAAATACATATGGAACTATTTAGTAAACAAACAGTGTTAAACAAACCAGAATATGTTTTATATTTTAGATTCTTCAAAGTAGGCACCTCTTGCTTAGATGCCAGCTTTCTTGGCATTTTCTCAGTCAGCTTTATGAGGTAGTCACCTGGAATGGCTTTCAGTTAACAGCTGTGTCTTGTCAAGAGTTAATAACTTGCATTTCTTGCCCCCTTAATGTGTTTGAGACATCAGTTGTGTGCCTACTTTGAAGAATCTAAAATCTAAAACATATTTTGGTTTGTTTAACACTTTTAAGTTTACTGCATGATTCCTTATGTGTTCCTTCATAGTCTGGATGACTTCAGTATTAATTTACAATGTAAGAAAAAAAGGAAAAAAAAAACTATGAGAAGTGAGTCCAAATGAGAAGGTGTGTCCAATTGTTTGACTAGTACTGTAAATGAATTTGTTTTTGTGCCATCACAAAAACAATAGATACAAACATATTGTATAACACTTATATACAGACTACATGGACTGAGGATTGAATGGAAACAATGTTTACATACTATGTAAACCTTTGGACTATTACCTTTTAAATCAGACAATGCCTATGGGGTATTCATATATGGATAAACCTCGTGTGGAAGGGCGAGGTGGTGGTGTCGCTGTAATTAATCGGGCTGGCATTAAAACAACCACAATTTCCATTCCTGCTGCCCTTTCATTTGAACACCTTGCCTTTAAGTTGTCTGGCCCTACTCCTCTCGTCATTGCTCTAATCTGTTGCCCTCCCAAGCCAAACTCTTCCTTTCTAGCTGACTTCTCTGACTTTATCATTCATTTAAGTGCACTTTCTTCCTCTGTTCTTGTTCTTGGTGATTTTAACATCCATATTGATGACCCAGATTGCAAGTTTGCTTTAGAATTCTTGGATCTCATACAGTGTTTTAGCTTTTCACAACATGTTGATTTCCCAGCCCACACTAAGGGTCATACTCTAGACCTTGTCTGCTCTACTGGTGTCACAATTACTCAGCTCTCCAACCATCAACGTGATGTTTCCGACCACTTAACAGTTACATTTGATATTAATATTCCTGTCTCTATTACAATGGCAAAACGTAAAATTTCTTACAGGAATCTTAAACAAATTTCCCCCTCTGCCTTTTCGATTCTCTAATCAGTCAAATGTCTGTCTCTCCTGTCCCATCTAAAAATCCTTCTGTCCTTGTCGACTATTATAATGACACTCTCTCCTCCTGTCTCAATCAGCTGGCTCCCCTTAAAATCAAAGAGGTTTCATTTACTCACTCTGCACCATGGTACACACCAGAGCTTCACCAAATGAAAACTCGAAAGCGTCAGCTTGAGAGACTCTACAAGAAATCTGGCCTTACTCTGCACCATCAGGCTTACTCTAATCATCTTCAACTTTATAAAGAAGCTCTCAATACAGCTCGATCCACTTACTATTCTGCTCTTATTCATGCCAATTCTATTAACCCCAAAGCCCTCTTTTCTACAATAAATAAATTACTCAAGCCAATAGATAATATCTCAAATACCTTTACAGTTGATAAATGTAACTCATTCATGTCATTCTTTCAAACAAAGATCGAGACTATTTACAGTTCCCTACCTATTCCTTCTGCTCTTCCTGTCCTTCCATTGATCACACCTCCATTTACCACTCAGTCTCTCTCCCAGTTCTTACCTGTATCTCATGCTGAGCTGTCCGAGATCATGACAAGGACTCGTAGCTCAACAAGTATCATTGATCCTGTCCCAACAAAATTGGTTAAAGGTTGTTTCCCAGCTATAACATCACTCATCTCAGATATAATAAACTCTTCTCTTTGCTCTGGTTCAGTACCTCAGTCCATCAAAATGGCAGCTATCACTCCTGTCCTTAAGAAACCAGGGCTGGACTCAGAAAATCTAAAAAATTTCCATCCCATTTCAAATCTCCCATTCCTGTCTAAAATATTGGAATGTGTAGTTGCCTCTCAGCAAAATGATCACCTAGTCTCAAATAATCTGTTGAATTATTTCAATCTAGTTTCCGTTCCCAACATAGCACTGAATCAGCCCTTATCAAAGTTACAAATGACCTTCTTCTTTCCTATGACTCTGGTAATATTAATATTCTCATTCTTCTTGACCTAACCGCAGCCTTTGACACCATTAATCACTTCATTCTTCTTTCCCACCTTGAATCCTCCATCAAAATTACTGGTACTGCCCTCGCATGGCTAAAATCTTACCTCACAAACCAGAAACAGTTTGTATATATCAACAACTGCAGATTGGCTATTGCTCCTCTGTCCCAAGGCGTTCCCCAAGGCTCGGTGCTTGGTCCCCTTCTGTTTATTCTTTACATGCTCCCCCTTGGTGATATCATACGGAAATATGGTCTTCATTTCCATTGCTATGCCGATAATGTACAGCTCTATATTTCCACCAAATCAATTACCACTGCATCTCATGCTACACTGACAAATTGCCTCACTGAAATAAAATCTTGGATGGAAACAAACTTTCTCAAACTAAACGGTGATAAATCTGACTTTATTATCATAGGTCCCAAATCCCTTACAAACACCACACATAACTTTCGGCTAACCATTGACAACTCTACTCTGTCCCCGTCCTCACACGTCCGCAATCTTGGTGTCATTTTTGACAGCATGTAAAGCAAGTCACTAAAACTGCCTTTTTTCATTTAAAAAATATAGCTCGCCTCCGTCCTTCACTCTCGTTCTCTGCAGCTGAAACTCTCATTCATGCTTTTATTACTTCACGAATTGATTACTGCAATAGCATTCTTTTTGGTACACCTAACAAAATTCTAAATAAACCAATACATTCAGAACTCGGCCCCACGTTTCCTTACTCAGATATGCTCTCACGAACACATCACACCTGTCCTCCAGCAACTTCACTGGCTCCCTGTCATACAACGCATTCAATTTAAAATTCTTTTATTCACTTACAAAGCCCTCCATAATCAGGCACGTCCCTACACCACCCATCTGCTCCATCACTATACTCCCTCTCGTTTACTTCGCTCATTTGATGCAAATCTCCTGTCCATACCATGTAGGACCAAGCATCGTACCTGGGGTGATGGAGCCTTCTCAGTCGCTGCTCCCACCCTGTGGAACTCTCTCCCCAAACATATCCGTGATTCTTCTGATCTCTCCACTTTCAAATCTCTCCTAAAAACTCACCTCCAGATCTGCTTTTAATTTATGATGTTTTCATGTACCTTCTTTTATTTGTTTTAATCTAATTATAATTTTTACTTGTTGCCTTTTCCTTCATATTTATATGCATGTTAATTTTATATGCTGTTGTAATTTTTGTATTGTAAAGCGTCTTTGAGCGTCATGAAAAGCGCTATACTAAATAAAATGTATTATTATTATTATTATTATTATTATTATTATTATTATTATTATTATGTAAAACTCTTATTTCATAAAGGTAATGGAAATTTGGATTTTCATGATATGGGTCATTAAAAGTTTGTTTAGATAGAGGAGTTCTGAAGCCCTCTTTTGTCTGCAGGAAGTATTTTAAGAGATTAAAGAACTCATTCACTCAATTCTGGGCAACTATGATGATTACCAGGAGCACCATCAAAAGACGACACTGGAGGGTAGGATCATGACAGTCTCTCTTTCTCTCTCTCTCTCTCTCTCTCTCTCTCTCTCTCTCCATATGCTATAAGCCATATGTCACAGATATGACTCTTATTGGACATTGTTTCTTCTGTATTACTCATTGCCAAGTAACCAGGGCTGGTTTATTGCTGCAATATCATTATAAATTCCTGCCTCACCCTTCTTTCACCCTGAACATGCTTTTTATAGCTCAAAGTCTCTTGCTGTAGGCGTTCACTGCTTCCAGATCAACCACAGATATAAGCAGAGGTTGAAAAGATTTTTCATGAATATTAAATTTCATGAATATTAAATTTAAATAGTATTTACACAAGTATTATTAAAACTGAATCCTTGTTTTCTTATTTACATTTTTTAATTAAAAAACATATTTATGCTCTTTTTCATTTAGACCTTTTTTTTCTAAGTTCTCAGTTTTAAGGTCAGATTTTTCTCTCTTTGTTTCACCAGTAAGGTGACTCACAAAAAAATAATATATGTTATATTTTAAATATTGTAATTATTTTAACATTTAAAATGAAACTACCCACATATAAACAAATGTATATTTAATGTGAAGGCTGGTAATGACCACTAGTAACCAAAAATGTATATCCACTCAAGTATATTTTTGGCTTTGTACTTTCACTTTCAGAATTTGATACAGTTCAATCTTTCACTAAAGAACAGTTCACTAGGGATGCACAAAAATTAAATTTTGTGGCTGAAATACTGAAGACAGTTTTTTACAGGTTTTCATTAAGTTTCATTCTTTTTCAGTATTGCATAAATGAAACAGACAATACTTACAAAATATTTATTGGCCCCAAGTGGCTCAGCAGACTATGGTGCTGTCACTAAGATCTGAGCATCGTAAATTCAAATCCCGGTCATGCTGCATGCCATTGGCAGCCAGGGCCCAAGAGATCAAAAATATACAATACTAAAAAAATTGACAATACTAAGTATTGTTGGCTGGCTCATATACAGTATATGTGTGTGTGTGCTTGTGTGTGTGTTTGTGTGTGTGTGTGTGTGTGTGTGTGCGTGTGTGTGTGTGTGTGTGTGTGTGTGTACACATATACATATACACATACACATATATGAGACAAATGTGTGGACACACCTCTACAGGGACCAAATTAACACAATTTAGTACACAGTTCTGTTTGTTTTCTGAATGTCATATTTAATGAGCCATTACAATAGATGTAAATGCTTCTTGCCCATCTGCCCTTTCATCTTTGCTCTCTCTCTCTCTCTCTCTCTCTCTCTCTCTCTCTCTCTCTCTCTCTCTCTCTCTCTCTCTCTCTCTCTCTCTCTCTCTCTCTCTCTGTAAGCACACACCTTTTCTCACTCCTGTCCTTTGTGGACTTCAAGCCCTCACTTTTAAAGAGGAATTACACTGTCCTGTTATGAGCTCTTCTCTAATGAATAACACTGGTGCCACAGCATTGCTTTAGGTATGTTCTGCTTTCTTACTCTCCAAGCTTAATTTCCCTTAAACTGTACCTTTAATCAGACATTTTGAATATATCCTAAAAGAGGATAACCAGTATTAGTCTTTACAAACAGAGAACTCTCTTTATATTTTTATACATTTAAATATGACAGTTACATTTAAATTCATTTACCATGAAGCATTTAACATCCTCTGCTGGGTCATTATTTGGGAATTCTAGTTTTAGAGAAATTGTTTGGGCTGGTTTATGAGTGTCTGATGTTTTTTGTCTTTGGTAGGATTTGAGTTGATGTTGCAATTACAGTCACTGACTTAATAAGAATTAATTACATATGTTACTTATCGGTCTCCAACACCATAATATTAATTATGCGCTCAGCTTCAAATCATGAATGTGGGGTGTATTATTGTTTAAATGTATTTGTGTTTGTGTCTGTGCTGCTGTGTGAATTTAATGATGTTATTATAAATCTTATGGATATAAATAAATCCTATAAAATTATAGAAGAGGAAGCCTAATCTCAGCTGAACAGATCAGATTGTATTGTCATCAGGTATGCTCTGTAAACTTTATATATATATATATATATATATACACACACACACACACACACTAGTTTCTGGGTGTTCATATATAATCACGTAGGTCTGATTGACCTTCTTTGCACATAGTATGAATAGTTGTATCTTTATTACTTTGCAGAGGTAATTAGTCACTTATTATGGATGACTTTTTCCCAACACTGTTTATTAAGATGCTCAGTTAAAAGAGCATGACAATAATATTAAATTCTGTGTAGTAAAGTAGACAAAGTGGAGATAAATAAGCATGGGAGCATGTGGGTTAGACAAGGATGATGTCAGGTGGGTTAGTCAAGTTTGTTGAGCTGTTGTGGTTACTACTTAGAGTTTTTGTGTTCTCTCTGTCTCATTTTGTATCTATACAAATGAAAGCTTATCAAAAAATGATACATTTTTACAAATTTGTTATTGACTGCTGTTGTTGGAGGCTACTCTATAAACAGATATCTACTATGGCTGCTATAGCTACCATTCAGAGTTTCCAGAACAGTAGTATAAATCTGTGATTGAACTTCTTTTAGATGTTAATAGACACCTGCCAGCCAATCAGAAAGGAGTATTTTATCTCCATGGTGTAATAATAAAGAACAAACACATGGACATGTGGATAGAGAGTGAGTGGAGTGTCAGAACAAGTCACCAGTACAGCTTATCTTATATTGTGTGATTACACATCACAGCACATTTCCTACAGTGATGTTGTTACACAGCCAATTATACATTACTTTGGTGAGGTGGTCTTTTAAATGAGCTGACCATTTCACTTTCTGTTTTGGATCACTTCCTTGTTTCTTGTTATTGTTTAATTTGGACTATGTCCTGTTCTGCTGTTTAATGCTGTTAATCAATTTTGCTGAAGTAGTGACTTGGAGACTCAATAATGAAAACAAATAAATTAATTCACTCATTTCTAGTCAAACAAAATCAGCAGCGAGATCAGAAATGAGTAGATCTCATTCATTTAAATATACTTTCATTATTTTGGGGATATTTTTAATTAAACAGTTATTTAAAGACAACACAATTATTTTAATTAATGTTGAAATTAAGCAATCAGACTCAGCAGCTTTCTATTCAGATCTGAATCAATTGAGCTGGTAAATGCACTCACATGCTGCTGCATAATTATATATGATTCAGTGTTTCAAACAGCCAGTTGATTCTTACTTTGCGATGAATGTAATTAATATAGGCAACTGATTTTGTTTAGAATGTTAGATGTAATTTTGTCTTATTAAAGAGTAAGTTGTCATTTTTACTTGAGCTTTATCTAGGAGGAAGTGCTGGAAATATGTTAATGTGTTCATTTAACTCACAGTATGAAGATGCTTAAAAATCTGCCAAAGAAACTTTGGCCAGATTAACTGTGAATAAATTGGAATCAGCCATAATTCATGATCTGTAGTCGAAATATCCTTAACTGGTTCACTTACTGATGTTTTTTATATTGTCGGAGAAATAGCTGAAACTATCTTGTTAGAGTCTTGATATTTGTTTTTAAAACCAGTTCTTAATAACTAAGGAAATGTAAAGGCCACTGTTTACTCCAGTGTGTTTTATTTTCCTACAGTACCCCTTAAATGGCCAAGTGGTCTAAACATCTATTACATGCTTAAAGGAAAAAATCAGATTTACAGACAGGATATGTTTGGCATCCAAATTTTGCTTCTTTATTTTATAGGTGGAGCTATTACGCTAATGTTGCTAACAAACACTAGATCTCAGTAGTCACCTAAAACCTCAACATTTTACTAAATTGTGGTTTAGGTCATTTTATTTTGTAGTGTTTTTGTGTTTTTTACAGTTAACAGTAAGTTATACCATGTTTTAAACCACATCAGCTAGACTTTGAGGCCTTAATGAAGATCTGAACATGGGTTGAGTGAGTTCAGAAAAATTTTGGTGATGTATTCTTACAGAAACAACTGTACTATTTTGGTGATCAGTGAGTTCTGCTGTGTGTTAAAAATAATATTTGCACTGTACTGTCCTGTAGTTCCTGAATAATAAGTTAAATGTCATAAAATAAATACATGGTTTAATCAGGGTTTGCCTTGTGGACTTTTGATCCATGTGATTGAGATGTTTGGGGTGGAGCTAGGTGGGAGAGGGTGTTCCTGGGATATAAAAGAAGTTCTGCTGCTAAGAATAGGGCAGTTAAAGCAGAATGCAAAGGTAGGAGGATAAGAGAGAAACTGAGAATACATGTTATTTATACAGCCTTTGGAAGAGCATAAAACGAAAGACGAGAATAAAAGGATTTGTATTTGTAACAAAGACTGTGAATGCTGATTGTCCAGAGTTTGCTTTGATGTTACAGGAGCACGACGAGAGAACCAGAGTGAAACACATGGCCAGAACCCAGTCTGCCTATTCAGGGATGGTATGATTTCATCTCTTTAAGCCTTTTTATCCCTCCTTTCAACTTTACGTTTCTCTATTTAACCCAAAGACCAGAAACTGGCCCCACATTTATATAAATTACATCTTGGCTTTCTAGTACTTACTAAACAATTAATTAGCTACTAAGAGAAAAAAAACAAAGAATTAAATGATTGAATTTTTTAATTGAATAACTGAATTTCCCCACTGTGGGACTAACAAAGGATGAATATAAACAGTAACCATATAGGTGTGTATATATATATATATATATATATATATATATATATATATACAGAGAGAGAGAAAGAGAGAGAAAGAGAGCATTGAATGAACACAACAAATCATGTAGTAAAATTAAAATTGTTAAATAAACCAAAAAATGTTTTACATTTTAGATTCTTCAAAGTAGACGCACACTTGATGGTCTCAAACACATTAAGAGGGCAAGAAATGCAAGTCATCAACTCTTGGCAAGGCACAACTGTTAACTGAAAGCCATTCCATTTGACTACCTTTGAGTCAAATGGAATGAGGTGCTTACTTTGAAGAATGTAAAATATAAAACATATTCTGGTTTGTTTAACACTTTGTTTATTAAATAATTACATATGTATTTCATCATATTTGGATGCCTTTGGTATTAATCTACAATGCAGACAATTTTTAAATTAGGTAGATAGATAGATAGATGGATGGATGGATGGATGGATAGATCTGTTTTTTAAAGAGTGCATGTGCTCTGACCTATTCATGGCTAAAGGTATGTCACTCAGAAGAATATGACTAAGAAAAAAATATATATTTCAAAATGAATCTGTATAAAGCTCCAGAAAAATCAATATCCTGTTTCCTGAGTTTGAAAGTTGTATTTCATGTTGTTGTATTTATTTTATATATAATGTATTTCTCACTATTTGTACTTTTTATTTCTCTTTATTTATTTTATATATAATGTAATTTTGAAGTGTATTGCTTCAGTTATAGTTTCATTTATTATCAGGCACTTTAGAATGTATTAATGAAAAAAAAACAGAGTTTCCACTGTAAGTAATTGAAAGCATAGCTTAGAAATTTTGCATGGATGCATGAACTCAACTGACGTTTTTGGATGTTTGGATTTATTTATGTAACTCATTAATCAGTCTGTGTTTCAGGATGTGGGAATGTTGGAGATTCCGGCTGAGCTATCAGCCAGATTGCGGAGTTCAACAGGTAAGAGTAGAATCACTATTCTTACCTGAGGAGAGTCACTGATCTGCAAATCTTTGTTCATGTACTTTTGACCATGCTTTCTGTCAGGTCGTCCACAAGGGTCAGGGGTCACAGAAGTGGCTCCTCCACAGGTCAAAGCAGATCACAACCTCTCCCTGCCATTTGATATTGACAGCTATCCCTTCTCTAGATATGCCAACACAGTTCTGAAGGTGCAGTATCCAGATCTATTTATAATTATAACATGTTAATCAGTGATTAGTTGCTCATACATCACTGATAGTATGTATTGTTATAGGATGGTTGGTGCCAGGCTCAGGGTCAGTCTCTTCAGCGACCGCTCACATCTCTGGAGCCTGAGGATGCCCGCACTGCTCTGGAAATATACAAACTTGTGAGTGAAATGAGTTTTCTTAAAGTTCTTAAAGAAATGTTACACTTAGATGTCATATCTACATATGTTTGTACTTACCACAGATGGAGACAATGAGCCAAGACTCAATAGTCACCTATTACATCACCAAAACATATTTTACCCTGTTAACCACTCAACCCTATTTTGTCATCTTGCTCAATATTAAACATATGATTCAAAGGGTTACATTTTGGAATTCTGCATATTCACTGTCTTTCTTTTGTCTAGATATTGCGTTTCTGTGGCGAGTCAGACCTGACTGGTTGGCAGGAGCAGATGTTGGGGAACTACATCATAGAGAAAGGCCAGAGCAGAGCTTCACTCAGGGATGAGATTCTGACCCAGCTAGTTTATCACACCTGGGGTTGTGAGATTGAGGAGGGTTCCCTAAGGGGCTGGCTGCTCCTGGCCTGCTGCCTCAGTGCCTTCAGTCCCTCTCCAACCCTGGACAAACCTCTGCTCAAGTATGTCCTCCAGTCTGTATTATACTGTAGGTTGCTGATATGCAGCTGTCTGGGTCATTATACTACTGCTTATGCATTGCATGAGTAATTAAAATATATACAAATGAGTTTAGAATGATATTTGATACAGTATTACATAAACAAAGTCCTTAGTCATGATACTATAATCTTTTATCTTAACAACAAAGTGTGGTTTGCAGAAACTCAAATATTATAGTATACCATAATAAATACAAATAAACATAATTGATCAGTTCAGACAGATTTGGAGTCCATATTTTGCATCTTTAACTTCAAGAGGGAGCAGTAAGTATACCGTTACGAACACCTGAAATAACCCAGTCTCAGATCTTAATTTTTTTATTATTTTTTATTATTTGTTTATTTTTTGTTAAGATTTCTTGTTTTGCTGGAGTATTTTATTTGAGCTACAGATGGCTTGGCTTTTTTATTATTATAATTAAAGGATCAGTACATAACAGGTATAGCAATGTGTTACATTTCTTCCCTTAATTCTTGTTTTTGGAAAGTAAAACAGACAACAAGCAATCAATTGTCCCCTCCCACCCACCTACCGTAGGCAGCAATTATATTCATAATACATGTAACATCTATATATCTACGCCCAGTGTTTCACAAATTTCAGAACTCAGATCTTAATTAAGGTCTCTCAGACTAGTGAGTGTGATTTAGAACACAGTATGACTTACTGTTAGCTTTAAACAATAGCAAAATCTTGTGTAGCTGAATGCAACCACCTTAGAAAACCAAGTGCTGATATAGAATGATGACTAACTTGTCTGTGAAAGCTTATTTAAGGTCTGGATGTACTGTAACTTGCTTGAGAGAAGTTTTGGTGATATACTTTGATGGAATCAACTGAGCTATTTAGTTTTAGATCATCCAAAATATTGTAAACATACCTCAGTTACCTCTGAGTTAATTTGTAAAAAGTGAATATACATGAGATCTTGTAAGTCTAGTTTATTTTTTCCCTTATATCAGTATCATTCCTGCCTGTTATGACTAATATGGATCCTCTGTTTGTCAGGTATGTGTCAGACCAGGGCCCAGGAGAATACCGCTCTCTGTGTCAGCATAAACTGCTCACGTCTCTCCAGCTGCCCTCTCCTGCCTGTAGACATCACCCACCCACTCAACTTGAATGGACTGCCAATCAGAGGAAAGGGAAGATGGTAGTGGAAGTCAACACCTTCAATGGTTAGAAAATACTGTTGTTTTAGGCTAGATAAAGATAAAGACAAATAATAATAGTCATTCACAACATTAAAACTGACTCAGAGTCCTGGACGAGAAATGGTTGACTTCATATTGAGAATTCTGTCTTTGGTAAACACAGTTGTTATTATTTGAGCAAATCTGAGCACAGTTTGAGACTTACTGAGCTTAGAAATATATAAGCAGCTGATCTGAGACTTAAGCTAAATTCTCATTTGTTTCTCCATCTGATCTCATTATTGTTTAGATGATATTGCTAAGATATAAAATAGTTATTTTTGCATTTTTCTTTCTTATTGGGTAGACCTTGTAGAGCAGACATGTCCAACTCCAGTCATGGAGGGCCGGATTCCTGCTCAGTTTGGAGGTTGCCCTGCTCTGACACTCCAATTAAACATTATCATTACCCGCTGAGCTAAATCATGTGCATTTGATCAGGAAGATCACAAACTGTGCAGGAATACAACCCTCTACGACTGGGTTTGGACACCCCTGGTTTACAGGTTGTGACATGAGTAACAAATTAACTGTTTTTCTCAGAGGAGCAACTAACCGCAGAGGTAGAGTCCTGGAGCACTGGAGAACAGGTGGCCTCTTGGCTCCTGAGCTTCAGGTAAGTTGAGTCATGATTACAGAGATCTTCTTTGGACTATGATGTTTGAATATATTTGTGTGCTGTAGCTGTACTGCTTTATACAATAGAATAAGTTTTATGCAAAAGCTTGTGCGCCCCTTTTAAAATGACATCATATATATTTTTTAATGATCTTAGTGAAAATAAGTCTTGCACATTTTAGGAATGGATCACTCCACAATCATACTTACATAAATGTCCATTTACTTATTATGTAGTCTATCAGTCACTTAGCTATTGATATAAAAAGTGCTGATTTAGAGTTACTTTTAGTGATCATGACCATCATCAACATGGAGGAATCTCATCCAATATCTGCCCTTTTGCTGTCTGAAGTGGCTGCCTGTAGTGGTGAAGTTTTATTGTTTTTTTTTTTAAGTCATAATGCATCCGAAACAATGTAGTCTCAGAGACCTTAAGATCTAAGCTCTATTTTGAATGGGATAAAAGAGTTTTGAGTTTTTATTTTTGCATAAACAACAGGGCTATTTAGGTGATTATTGAATTCTAGTGTTTGTTAGCAACTTTAGCCCCACAGATCCGGTTCTAAACTAAAGAACTATCATTTAAAATCCAAAAACTGTACTGACTGATCAACTATATCTTGGGTAATTGAAAAAATGTAGATACATGAATTACCTTTGAGAGACTTTGAGAGCATTATAAATAACAAGTATAAATTATTGATGCTTAGTTATGTCTTGTCCTCAGGGGTGTTCATGAAGCTATTCGAGGCTGGTCTTTGTCACTACTGGCTGGAGATGGCTGGACTGACCTGAACGGATCTGACTATGTGTTGGATCTGTTGGCTGGAGTGGAGGCTGATGTGGGCTTTGGTCAGCCATCTGCCCACCCTAATTATCTCTTCAGTGATATTGGGGACAGGTGTGTTGAGCACAAGTTTGTGCCTTGCTAAGTACAGTAAAACTGGGGTGGGTCACAAAAATATAACATCACAAGACTTTCAGATATCTCTGTAAAAATGTAATTATTTTATTTACAGTCAATAAAATTTAACAGTACTAATTCATCCCATTGTTTGTATTTATCTTGTCAGTATTGTTTTAAGTACTAACAATGTCCACCATATACTCATAAAAGCAATGTGTTATAATGTATCACAATATAATAACAAACAATATGAGTCTGGACAACCAACAAAATATGTTCATATCTACAGATTAAGCTTTGTATGTGCTTTCCAGAGCTTCCAGAGACTAAAGTACTAGGTGTAAACTGAATACTGATGTTGGTTTCTTTTTTTTGTAATAATGATGAGCTTGATCCTAATGCAGCTTTAACATGTATAATCCCTAAAATTAGGACAACACCTTCAGACATGGATGACTTCATCCCTCCGGCTCCACCCATGCAAGCCCCTGGCCTTCCTCCATTTGAAGGAGCTTCATGGGACAATTTTGGTCCACCTAGAAGATCTCAAGGTTAATATAAATGTATTATTTATTTATATAATTAACTTTTTTTAAATGTATATGAATATTACATTATTTTATTATGCACACAATCTTTGCATGATTCCATAGAAGGACCACTTTTAATGTATACATTTTTATGAATAAAATATGTGAGCACAAAGAACCTTTCTAAACGTTTAAGATATTCTACATTATGTAAATGTTCTAAGACAGATCTTTATATTATGTGAAGTCTTTTTTACCAATTTAATGGAGAGATTATGGCGTAGGGATGGAGTCAGAAATGCCTTTGTAAAGTCCAAGACAAGAATAAGAGACATCAAAATTCAGTTAAGGCAGAGTCTTATGTCGACTGAGTCAAAAAAATCCAATGAGAGTGAGACCAACTCAAATCCAATAAAATTTAGTTTTCTGTTTTGTAATAAATGTGCAATCAGTTAACGTTCTGTATTGATTGCATCCTGTTGCATCCATGACTCCACCAAAAAGTCAAATTAGAGTCAGATTAAACTAGATGTTGTATGTTGTCCTGAATGTCTTGTTGTTGCCTCTTTTCAGTCAAAAATACCTTTTGATTTAAAATTTAACAAAAAGAGTGTTCGCTCATCAGAGGCCCAAACTTCTTTATGGTCATTGTCCATCGGGATCCAACTAAAGACTGCATTAAATAAATCAACCACTGACTGTCTTTCAGTCCACTTGTGTTATAAGATTTTTTCCACTTAATTAATTTTTTTGATTTGTTTGTACAGGTTAATGCACAATCAAAAGAAAAAATATATGTAAATAATAAAATGTAGCTGATCATGGTTTAGAGTACAATTTCTACCAACTTTAAGACGTTGGAAAAACTTCTCAAGTCTGAACTTGAATACTATAGTCCTGCTGTGGTGTCTATTTATAAGTGAGGAATAAAATATCTGTATTACTTATAATTTTCTAACCACACGGATGACAACATTCTTCTTGTTAGGATCCCGAGGTCCTCAGATGGACACCTATGTGGATGACCTTTTTGACCCTGTGCTGGATCAGGGTCCTCCGGTCAGTCACTTCAGTTCATTTTTAATCTGTATTATGCAGATCAGAGTCTTATTTCATGTCTGTAAGCAGATGTTTGATCTTTTTTTGGTTTTGTGTATTAAATAAGTAAATAATTGCTGTTAGTTTTAGTTGACATTACATTGACTGAATTGTTGATTGGCTTTAGGACTTGGAACGCATGGCTATGCTGAACCGCAGAATGAGGGGAGGAGGGGGGATGTTCACTGGAGCAGGTACACTCACTATTCACTCTAGCCTGGTTCCACGCCTATTATATCCTACAGTTTAAAAATCAGTAAATACAAAAGCAATGCAAACTGTCAGAAATACTCTTAAAATATAGCCATAGGTGCCAACATAGTTTCAACATTATAAAGGGAAGGGTTGGAGTTATATCAGAAAGAATATAACGTGTTTAAGTGGTGCAGCTGTATGCTAATTAAATCATTGTTGATTCTACTAAAACCAAAAGGGACTTTAAGCTTCTGAGGTAAAATCTTCATTAATGTCATATCACAAGCTTCAAATTTCAAACAAATGGACAGAAACTCATTTTCAGTCATTTGTTCTTGAAAGATCTTCTGAATTAATTCATAACTGAAACTGTCATCATCAGTTGAAACTAAACCCTATTTAAAAAAAAGCAAAATTAAACTAGATAAAATTAATGTTTTAAAGCATGTTACATGTTTATATGCTTTGTTGATTTTTTGTAAATAAGTTAACCCACCTTCTACAAAGAATAACTTATTTTTTATTTACTGAGTTTAACTTTTTGGGTAAAATTATGACACATTTTGTATTGTATGCTTAAGTTTTTCCAATGTTTTCAAGTAAAGGCTACAATTCTGTTTGTTCTTAGAGGATATGTTAATGTTCCTAAAGTGATAAATATCACTGAATTTCCTGCTTTGTTTTGCAGGTGTTCCAATGACAGTGCCAGGCTATTCTATGGGTGAGTGGTTATAACTTAGTTTTAAGAGAGGTACAGCATGTCTGGAGTTTCGCTGACTGAATCTGGTGCCTCTTTATGATGTTACAAGTGCTGTTTACTTTAAAGGGCCCATATTATTGAAAACCTCATGTTTTGAAGTAACAGTTTGATTTAAAATTTAAGCATTGTTAAAGTTTTATATTGTATCATTCACTACCTAGTCATTCATTTCATATATGGAAACTAAACTTCAAAACAGCCAATTGCAAGTGCAACAATTACTGGGGACACAGAAAGTAATGCATTTTACATACACCTGTCTATTCATCTTTAAGGAGTTTACCACCCCACCACCCACCACCCCCAACCTTAACATTGAAGTATTTCAGTTGAATGTTTCATGAAATAAATAATTTACACATGTACACAGTGCACACAGACATCATACGTTGACCATTAAGATACTGACCATTTAAAATAGTTTTCTCTTGGTGAATGTGTCAAATTTCAATAAAAAAACAATCAATATTGATCAGGAATGCCCATGAATCCAGCCATGCCAGGCTATGGTGCCACACCAATGATGCCAAACATGATGCCTGCAGCTGCTCCAATGACTATGATGCAACCCATGCAACGTAAGGAATCATTTCTCACAGATGTTCCTGAAGTATGAGCCACAGCTTTCTCACCCTTTTCTCAACATTTTCCCACAACTGTTTCCTTTTCTGTAGCAATGATGATGCCAGGTGCCATGCCCCAAACTCCTGTGCCTACCACCCCCTCAGCTGTCACGTCTGAGCAACTGGCAGCACAACAGCAAGCCTTCATCAACCAGCAAGCCTTGCTCATGGTGAGAATTACTGAGAACAGGATGCACATCCTTAATGTCATGTTACATCTCATTGTCTCGTTATGTCACGTTAATGGATTTTAAGAAACACATTTTGCTTCAAAATATGAATTATTATTTTATTATGAATAATTAATGAATATAAATTATAGTAATTAAATATAACATTAAATATAATATCACATTTAAATGTAATAAATAATTAAAATGAATAAATAGCAGATGCTGATTTTTTGAATTTTTCCTGCAGGCCCAACAGATGACAATGCAGGCTATGACTCTATCCCAGCAGCAGCAGATGGAGCAGCTGCAAAAACAGCAACAGCAGCAACTAGACCAGCGTCCACCACCACAGCCTCTGCAGCGTCCACAGCCACAACCTCCGCAGCCTCCACAACCACAGCCTCCTCAGCGTCCACAGCCTCCTCAGCCTCCACAGCCTCCGACACCTCTAGCAAAACCTTCTACCTCCCGTTCTTCTCCACGTCAATCTGTTAAGCCACCTGTACAACAAAACATCCCAGAGGTAGATTGAGGATGTTGTCATGCTCAAACTATTGTAATTTTATACATTTATACTAAAAGGTGGTCTTTGGTTTGAATTTCTTATTCTTATTCTTAAGCCTACAAGGGACATTAACTCCACGATTTCCGATCAGCCAGAATCCTTTCAGGAGAAGAGAGCCTTTTTCCAGAACATTGGTGAGAGCTTCTCAGTTGATTTTGTTTGTTTTCATGAGTAAACACCAACATTTTAGTCCAAATTATTTTTTGATTAATTGTTTATTCTCTCATTCCTTAATTCTTTAGATTAGTTGTCGATTCTGAAAAAAATGCATTTATTTCATTTTGCTTTTCTCATTTTAAAGTCAGAAAATAGTCTAAACTGATTTAGACCACTTTTATGTTGTTTTATTTGAGAATAACTTTGTTAAAGCTATCCAAGATCCAAGACCCAGTTGCAAATTGTTGCTGCCATCATCTTGTAAAACATGTCTGCTTCAAGATAAGAATATCTAAAAACATAGCATTGCCATCATAATGATAAATCTTTATCTTTCCAGGGGGATTTTTGGAAGTTGTAAAGACTTTATAGATCTTCACCATTTACTTAAATATCTTTATTGAACTATATAATGTATGTTTGTGTGTGTGTGTGTGTGTGTGTGTGTGTGTGTGTGTGTGTGTGTGTGTGTGTATTGTGCATGTTGTGTATGTATGTATATATGTTCATATTATCTCCTGATAAATCAGGCATGAAAGACATGGCATGAGTTTAGGTCATAAATGAGATTGTTGCTCTCAAAACAGAACATAATGATTTGCAGAAATACGTCTTATGTCTTGTGTTTTGCTATCTCACAACCTGGAATTAAAATTGATTATTTGAGGGTTTGCATTATTTCATTTACAGAACATGCCTACAACTTGGAACATTTGATTTTCTTTTTATTGTGAAGCAAACAACAAATAGAACTAAATAACAGGAAACTTCTGTGTGTATAACTGTTCAATGCCCTAACGTCAGTACTTTGTGGAGTCAATTTTTGTGCAAGTCACTTTGAATAAGTCTCTATTAGCTTGCCACATCTTGCCACTGTATTGTATTTGTGGTAATTTAAAAGGACCTTTTTGTTGCTTCTAAGCAGTTCCTTAGTTCATATTTGAAAATTTAACCCAACTTATAATCAGGGAGTATATTTGAATAAGATTAAGATTTTGCTGAACAATTATTTTGCATGACACAGGAACTCAGGAAAATCGTCCAAAGCCTGCTCCAAAGGTGGCTAAACCACTGATCTACACTTCTCCACCACAGACACAGCCCACCTCCCCAGTGAAGACTGAAGGTTAGCATCCTTAAAAAAATAATACAATTCATGCCTAAAGATGGCTGTTTTTTGTTATGTGAGTTTTGTCATTTTTATCCAGTCTTAATGCATGAGCTATTGCACTCCTGGTTAAACTATTTTATAGAAGAGAAAATATGCTAATATAAAACAGTTTCTACAGAAAACAAACTGCTACACTTTTAAATACACACTAAATGCACTCTTTATTTACTTAATTTAATTCAGAGTCACATGAAAAAAATTTAATATCTAGAAAAAGTTAATCCAAAAAGGTAAACTGTCATATTTCATATTCATTACATATAAAGTGACATTTCAAGTTTTTTTTTTTGTTTTATTGTTGATCCCTATGGCTTATAGGTCCTGAAAATCAGAAAAACAGAATTTTAAATTAATAGTACAAAGTAATATTTATATCAAGTTAATATTATTTAAAAAGTTTCAACAATAAAATTAAAAATGCACAAAACATGTCACTTTACATATGTACAAACCGGATTCCAAAAAAATTGGGACACTAAACAAATTGTGAATAAAAACTGAATGCAATGATGTGGAGATGGCAAATGTCAATATTTTA